>JAQQZR010001050.1:0-12193 GCA_030068235.1 Notoglanidium macrostoma | reverse complement strand
CTCATTATTCTTGTGAGGAATCTGATGACTGATTCTGATAAACATCTGATCAAATCTGATTGTTCTGCTCTTTTCTCCTTCTTTACAGATTAAAGCCGTTTTCCTCCTGATCTGCTCTGAGTCTCACACACAGAGGATTACAAGGATAAACTCTTACAGTACAAAGTGTTTGGAAAACATTATCATTTAGTGATAATCAGATGGTGTACAACATGTCAGCACTTCTACTTCTCTGGTTGTTTGTAGAAATGCACCAGCTGAGATCAATAAAGTTTAATTCACTGAACAGTAATGAATATTTTATTATTAACATCTTTAACAGCAAAACAGAAACCGTTAATGCCCATATAACATCATTTAATAGTTTTGTAGATACAGTATGTTCATGTTTTTCCATTTACATGTAGCAGAAGGTAACATTTATGTTTAAAACATGATAAATATCTTATATTATCAGTTTAATGCAGTAATTTGGTCATTGCACAAAGTTATACACTGTTTATAACCGAGTTAAAAGTCACTCATTTTCCTACTGATGTTATAATACAGGACTCTGTACATAATTATGTTTTAATAAAAATTTTGAAGGGTGCATTTGTAATTATTATTTTATGGTTATGTATAATTTTTAATTTGTGTGAGAGATGCTGTAATATAGTGCTGTGTTTAATTTTACTTGGAATTAAGTCATTTTCAGCCTGGAATAAAACATACACTCCTCCATGTTCATCTTTTTTTTGCAACAAGCTAGTTTGCTAACTCTGCTGAGTGATGCACATTTACCTTCTCAACACTGCAAACTGTATAGTCAGTTTTCGTGTTGTTATGATAGCAAAATTATGACTATGATATGATACCTGCCTAAATATCTTGATACCGATACTGAAACTGTCGTGGAAACTTCATCTTTAGTTAGGAAAAATTAAAGAACCCCAAGAACACAAAGAGTGCAGAAAAATAAGCTTTTATTAGAACAATACAAGCGGGGAAAGTCTACAGGACATTCTGAATCACTGGTCCAACGGAGCTGCTTTTATACAGAAGAACCATTCTTAAGTTCAGTAACATTCTGACAAATTTGCGACCATATGTACACATTCCTTGACCTCTGCGCAGCTGTCATCTGAACTCCACCATTATATTTCCAGCATCCTAGATTTGCTAATACAGATATCTGGTGCAACCGCCATTATAATTAAATTACTACCTATGTTATTTTCAAGTCATACTTTGTAGCCAACACTTATTTACCTAGCAAGAATATTATATAAAAGTATCGTTACTTCTGATGTCATTACGCATCTTATGTGTATGCGCATGTATTTATCACCTGTGGAGATCTGTTAACACTGGAGCCTAGTATCTGCATTTTCTTCTATTTGTGTAGAACAAGGATACATACTTGCTTTCAAATATGGTAATACTTTTTAGCTACCACTCCTATGACAGTACATAGGCCAAAATTTAAATGAGTCTAAATATATTGTGATACGTATGGGTATAACTGCTTGAGTCAGTGAGGCCATATTTAAAACATCTATATGAACACACACAAGTGGTAAGATGTGACCATATGTGGCATTGGACTATTTCTAATGATGCCTACATTACCAAATACATCTTTCTAAAATCCTACAAAACAAGATCACTGCAAAAACCTAAAACATCAGGAAAAGTCATGGAATAATAGATGAGAGAACATAAAACTTCATTAAAAAAAAAAGAAAGCCAGGAAACAATTAAATAGTTGTGTATTTTGATAATGAATTAGTGCATTTTATAGCTTTAAAGCTTTTACATGGTATGCAGTAATCTGATGTCTTGAGATCTATATATACATACACACACACTATACTTGAGTTTGTAATTTCTTGGATTTCACATTTACAACCAGATATCACTTATTAAACAGCATCTTATTAAACAGCATTTAATAGATTTTAATTCACCTACTTCAATAAATCTACTGAGTATGTTTTTAGTAATAGTAATAATTACAATTATCAAAATGTGCATGATTACCATGATTGCCATGATTACCATTAACAGTACTGATTGAGCATAAATTAATCTGCATACTTGTAAACTCCTGATTTTTAGCAGATTGCAAGTTTAAGTAATGTTAATGTTACCAGTGTGAACATTGTGTTTACATAGAGATGTTAGTAACATTGGTAAGCTGGCTAAAAAGATAAAGTCAGTTAGACAGTTATCACCCCTTAACTGCTTCCAATGGTGAAAAAAGTTCACTTGTTACAAAATAAATCACTAGTTTGACTTGTATTTAAGGACATAGGCATGATGGAATTGTTATTTATCACATAAGTTAACCAGTTGGCATGTCTGTCAGTGAGGTGGTTTGCCTTCCTCCGTTTGTGTAGGTTTGTAACATCTTTTACAGAGAGGCTTTGTGGTGTGTGTGGGCTTGCCCTGACTATCAGCGATGTGAGTGAAATAACTCCATATTTTGCTTCGTGTGTCTGCTTTTTGACTTGAAATATCAGTTATCATGGTAAGTATTAATGATCAGTATTTAAACTCATTGCTATGAATAAACCTACAGACTTTGCTCCAACAAAACCAATGTACAGTGATAGGTACCATGGCAAGTCTGCTTCTTATTTCCCTCAGAGGTTGAAGGTCATACATAGCTAATGACCCATAAATAATCTGCTTTCTTTTAATGTTTCACTCAATTAACAGTAAATGGCAAATAAATAAAAAGTATGAAATGTCATTCCTTAATAAATAAAAGATTGTAATCATTGGGAAGTTGCTGTGGTATAAGAGGAATAAAACACATGCCACTGAAGGAAATTTTAAAAAAATTGTCATAAAACTAGATAACATTAACATTAGTAATGACACTAAATATGCTGAATAATTGCATTTTTATTTACATTTCTATTTATTGTATTTATTTATATACAAAAAAGTTTTTTTCAACAGATTCTTTCCAATAAAAAATACTAAACTGATCAAAAACAGCATAAACCACATGAATAAAATTCAAAGTACTGCAAGATTTTAAACCACTAAATTCATAGCAACAGGAATGCAGGTGTTTAATACTGTGTATACTGTGTACTATGTAATAACTACTTACAAAATAAAAACAGATTGTAATTTTACAACTAAAATCATGTTTGACACAATATTTTAAAACATTTTGAAATGTTCTGGTAAAAATGGTATGTGCTTACTAAAGCAGTCCCAGTCTGCATGAGTTAGTGCCGTGAATTAAGAGGCTCTGGCTCTGAGATCACTTTGAGCACTTGAGTTGTGTAGCAAAAAATTATGTCAGCAGATTGTAAAAGATTGATAAAGTGGACACATTTTTTCTCCCTGTATACAAAACACTGTTTTGTATCCCAACACAATTTTCTCTTGGTTAGGAGGCTGTAAAAATCTGTGTGCTTGACTGCACCACCAACTCCATTGGGTGTGCCTTTTCCATGTGATATCTCAGAGACATTCCAGTATACCTGCTGGAAGCCTGGGAGGAAGGGATGGTGCTGAGCAAATAGAAATTCCTTTTATTTCAGTACTGAGTGACTAGACCATCACTCATCACATTTAAGGTTATGGGAGACAGATTGCAATTCTCCATCACATCCCATAGCACTTGTTCCATATGGGCCTACTCAGTTCTCTCATTATGGTGGAGAGATGCAGAGATGGTGGCATAGGACTGTGAGCCTGCTGTGTTTGGAAAGGCTGTCAAGCTTCTGACTGAAAAGGTTCAGTACATGTTACAGTTTGTTCTACCGTGACAAAATTCATATAAGTTTTATGCCCGTCTATCTAGAGAGATAGAGAGATAGAGAGCTATAGATATATATATATATATAGGGAGAGACAACCCTCTTATCTTAACTTTCTCCTCTCCTCCTCTCTTTCAATATCCTTTCCACTTTTGTTTCTCTACTCTCTTTCTTCCTTTATTTTGTTTTTCCTTTTCCTTTAAATCTTTTCTCTTTAACTTAACTATATCCACCGACAGCGTGGCATGGCACAATTTAATGTCCACGCGCTGAGCTGTTCTTCCCACGGGCTTTTAAAATGTATGGCCCAGCTGCAGCGCGTTTGTGTCGATTACGCACAAGTGAGCATCGCCTAGCAACCGGGCCCATACCAGGACCCCGGGCTGGCTGCGGTTCCGCCGGTGAGGTGGCTTGCGCTGCTGTCGCGGGCCGCGATGTTACGCTGATAAGTGTTTCGGGGCTATCGAATTATCCTACCCTCAGTGTTTGGCCTGTTTAGATATTAATTATGACACTTTAGTGGCCATAAATTGCAGGTAGTATTTTCTGATAGGTGTTTCAGGGCTATCAATATATCAGAAGATTTTATTTTCCTATCAAAAATATGTAGTTGCGAGTTGGGATTAAACCAAATTCATTGATAAATTAGTAAAACTATGATAAGGTATGTATTTTTTGGTGTATCACGGAAGGTTTTGTGGTTTGATTAACGTACTGAACAGCGTGTATATAGCATTATATAATTGTTTACAGGTTTCAATTACACTACACGTTTCAATTTACACTTAAGTTACTTTTCGGTTTAGGTTTATACTTTTTAATTATGTTGAAATATTTTTTTAAATTACACAGTGCTGTCCTTACTGCATTACTGGAAGGCAACTTATCATTTTTTGTGTCTAAACATTCCACACCAGCAATGAGTTCAGCTTCCGAAAACTGATTTTTAAGACATCTCGTAAGAATCATCCTAAAGTCAGGTCCAGTTAGTTGTGCATAGTGAGTAACTCATCTTAAAGTGTCGTGGAAACTTTAAAATAAACAGCTCATGTACCCAAGGAGTGCAGAAAAATTAGGCTTTTATTGAAACAATGAAAGCCGAGGCGGTCTGCAGAGCGTTCCTGAAACACTGCTCCAACCCAGCTGCTCTTAAGAAAAACCATTCCCAAGTTTAGTAACATGTTGACAAATTGATGGCATGTGCACATTCCTTGACCTCGCTTCTATCTGACCTCCACCAAAATGTTCCCTAGCATACCTCAGCATCTAGTGCAGTTTCCATTAGAATCAGTTATTACCTCTATTGTCTTCTTTAAATTTATGCTTGGTAGCCATTATTAATTAGTTGCCTGACAAAGGTAACATATAAAAATCTGTTCTTAATCATTATCTCATTTCTAAGCATTTCTGATGTTCCTAAGTATGTCTTCTGTGTTATATATGTGTGTGTGTGTGTGTGTGTGTGTGTGTGTGTGTGTGTGTGTGTGTGTTCACCACCTGTTAGTGTTAAAACCTAGTGCCTGCACTTTCGTCCCATTTTAGCAAACCAAAGATACATACATGTATTCCTATATGGTAATGCTTCTTAGCGGCTAATTTTGGAACCATACCTATGCCCAAACTTTAAGTGTGTCTAAATATGTTGTGATACATGTATGAGGATAACTATTTGAAGTATTAGAGCTACCTTTAAAACCTACACGCAGTTGTTGCACTTGACCATATACGTCATTGAATTGTATCTAATAATACATACATTGCTAAATGCTTGTTCCTAAAACTCTACAAAAGCATTCACAAAATCATGCGCATTTCTAGGATCAGGCAAACTTTTACAGATCTGCTCTATATCTGAAAGATTAGGTGGGTGAACTTGAACCAACTTTTCTTCCATTGTTACAAATGACAAAGCAGTATTTACCTCCTTTCCAGCTGATTTCTGAGTGTCTGGTAGTTTCGGATAAAGTGTTACAGTTTCTGTAGTTTCTGCAGTTTGGTCTGCGTCTGCACATCTGAATATATGGATTTGCCTACCCGTGGCAGCTGCCGTCACTATCTGCGGAGGCCCTGTAGTCTCGTCGACTACTATTGGTATTTGTTGTTTGGATCCCTGTTGGAACTTATCCCATACATGTTTCAGTTTCTTCCAAACCTCAAAAGACTCTGTCATGTATGTATAATCCCAATTAGGATCCCCTTAACAATCATAAATCATTACTGCTACAGATCTAAATGCTTATGGTGCAAAAGTACCATTTCTAGGAAAAGGATTAAGTCCCATATCCTTCGACCAGCCATGTAGATTATCAAGAAAAGGATCCCAATTGACACCATAGGCGCAGTGATGTAACCAATTTTTTGGATTTTCTCCTAGATATGGTTTAGGTAAGGAAGACCTTGCCCCACTCATGGCTGTACGTACAAGTTACAGTTTCACACTTCAGAAGGAGAGAGAGATCTGGTCACTTTAAACTTGCAATCAGGAGTTTACTATTATAAACACTCACGCGTCTTCAGAGTGCTATAACCAGTGTTTACTCTTAAGTGCGCAGGAAAAAAACTGCTGCAAATTCGCGTCTAAGGCGTACTGAAATATACAATAAACAGAGATACATCCCACGAGTGAGAGACCTTAAAGAAAATAAACGGAAAATTCCCGTCACTCACCCAATGGTCTGTATCCCTGGGCGAACCCCCAAACTGTTAGAACTTTGATTCAAGTTCAATCTGTTTCAGACTCTGGATGAATGAGTGAACAGACACAATGTGCAAACAGACACAGGGTCGTGTTGAACTCAGTCTGATTTTACTGCAGAAAATCTAGAAGTATTTATACATAGAAACATAGATGTCATAGTACCTTCTCAAGGGAACAGATAAGCAGAAAAACACCTTTGTTTGGACTAAAGGAGACTTGTCTCCATGTGTGACATAATAATAGTCTCCTGCGTGAGGAATATGACAAAAGATAAATCAGGAACAGTATATAATGTTCTTTACAGTAGTTTAATCTAAACAAGCTCTGGTCATGTCAAAAGGACCTAAATTATCTATCTAACACAGGAAAGCAGAAGAAGCAAAAACACCTTTAAATTTGAACAGACCATGACAGCAGGGTTAAAGAGGCCATAGGACAGGAAAGGGACAAGATTTTCAATCTAACACATGATGTATGTTCATATAACCTGATATATAACTTCAGTCAAAAAAATAACGAAAAGAAAAATTTTGTCTGAACTCTGATTACTGAGTGGTCATACACTCTCCAACAAAACAACCCATGAAGTGCCGGCAGGATTCGCCTTCATTTATACAGACATTTCAATGAAACTGACATGTAGGCTATCAAACAATCCGAGGCATCGTTTGTCATCGGTCACGTGGTTATCTGCTAAACGATACACGCCTTGAAGCGGGGCTTCGTCTGACACGCCCTCTTACTCGCTTTGGAGCCTCGGCTTCAGACAGACCATCACTATATTTGCTTTTGTTTTGACTCCTCTACTCTGTCTGCTGATCAACTGACCTTGTTTGTGTTTTGTGTGATAGTATAGTTTGCCTGCCTATTTTGTATCTTTGCCTCTGTGCATTCAATAAACACATTTGCTTTTACTGCTTCCTCCTACCTGCACATGTGTCAAGCCACGCCCCCTGCACATCTTACAGGAACTCTGATTATTAAACCTCTCAAACTGGTTTCAATGAAAGTGAAACTCCATTTTGCAATGAAAGGATTGTAAAACTTTTCTGGAGAAAATCACAGTAAGTATTTAAATCTAAAGCTGTAATATGTGAATGTTATTAATCTACACTAGATGAACAGGTCAGTTGATGTTTACTGAAGTTATAACTTACACAGTTTACTGTAGGACTTGATTTCCCTGTAAGTGAACCGTGTGATGATACAGGGTTAGATTTAACACAGCCATGTTGGAGTGAAGTAAATATGTGTCCTGTAGTCTCTCTCTCTGAAGATTTTGAAAATGTCAGGCACTTCTGTTCAAGTTTGAGAACATCAATTGATAAATTTAATTAATTAATCACCAGAAGTAAGCAGCCAATGACCATTTTAATTATATAATTTTTGAGAGGTCACTACAGTCTTTATTTCCCGAAAATTTCAAGAGAATATCTCTGATGTTACAACGGAAGATCAAACTTTTTGTTAATTTACCTTATAAAGAATAGACATTAGTCAGTTTTTTTTTCCAGGATCAAAATTGCTGTAATTTCCTTAGTTATAGAGGTAAAACAAATTTGGTATAATTTTAAATGTAATTTTATGCTCTATCTAATTGAAGCATAAAATATAAAAAAAAATGTTGGTGACTTTTCTCAAATACCTATCCTATAAGTGTTTATCAGATGTACAGTAACACTGTCCTTTTTCTCACTAAGAAAAAATACAATTAAAAAGAAAATGTATGAATCCACATTACACATAGGATGGCTTCCCTGGCAGCAAGCATGCCCGTGATTTTCGCATTTCTGTTGCTCCCATTTTTAAGTGCTTTTAAAATTTAATGTTTGAGAATGTCATGAGTTACCTGTGCAATTTTCATGGGTCTAAAAATAACACCGCCCAACAAAGTTTTTGCTTCTTGAACACTGTTGGGTGTTTCTTATAGATTTTTGGGTTATGAATATCACATCAAAATTTACCCATCACGTACCGTTTCAGAGAACTCTTCAGTTTTGTCTTGATTTTTTCTTATATTTGTATCCAAACATTTTCGCTCGTAAGGGAGTTATCAACAATGGTTTGTGCAGCCTGGGCATGTCCAGGCATGAAATCAGGCCAGGTTGGAAGATGTTCTGTGGAAGTTGACATCCTGAGCATGCCTGGGCGGGTCTGAACGAGCTTGATGCTGTCTCAGCATGCTATAAACGTGGCTTGCATAAACCGATCCTGCTCATTTGGTTAATATAGGTAGTCAGTGTGTGTATATATAGTATCAGTATAGTAAAGTATAATATCTGTAGCAATATAACAGTGAGTAAGTAACTTGATGCTATAGACATTTTGGTGTCAGGCGATATGTCTCGTCAATGTCATAACAGCTGCGATACATTCTACTATATCCGTGGTGAACATACACTCGCGCCTCAGAGACACTGGATGGCTGCTCTTGTGAAGAAAGCTTGTCATCTGTATTTCGGCTGTAAAATTGGTGATCAAGACAAGCAATGGGTGCCTCACAATTGCTGTGCGACATGTGCTGTCAGTCTGAGAGCCTGACTCAGAGGCACTCGAAAGACGATGCCATTTGCTGTACGGTTGATATGGCGAGAATAGAAAGACCATGTGATGGACTATTACTTCTGTTTGACTAATGTGTCTGGTTTCTCTGCCAAAAACCAGAAGTCAATTGAATATCCTAATCTGCCTTCAGCAATGAGACCTGTGCCACATGACGACAGTCTTCCGATTCTGAAACCACCAGAGTGGACCTTAGACAAACCAGATGAAGAAACTGCAATGCAGGGTACTGACAGTGACATTGACCCGGATTTTGAACCGTGCTCATTAGGCGATCCACATCTGATAACACAGTCCGAATTGAAACGATTTGGTCAGAGATTTGGGTCTGTCAAAGGCAAAAGCCGAGCTGCTGGGTTCTAGACTGCAGGAATGGTGTACCTGGCACCAGGTATGAAAATTTCTGTGTTTCGAAGCCGACGTCATGATATAACCAATTTTTTTGCACAAGTCGACAGTCTCTGTTTCTGTTGTGACATTGAAGGATTGTTCTCCGCCTTGGGTTGTGATCACAACCCGGAAGAGTGGCGTCTCTTCATTGACTCTTCAATGTTAAGCCTGAAAGCTGTTCTGCTACACAATGGCAACATTTATTCTTCAGTACCTGTTGGCTATGCAGCACACATGAAAGAAACGTATGAGAATATGAAACTGTTGCTGAAGCACGTCCGGTATACCAGGTACAACAGGAATATCTGTGGAGATCTTAAAGTCGTTGCTCTGTTACTAGGACTGCAGCTCGGCTATACAAAGCACTGTTGTTTCATTTGTGAATGGGACAGCCGTGCCAAAGAGTCGCACTATTCTCGACAGAACACACACACACTAAGAGGAAAACTGCCTTGGTCTTACTGAATTTCTATATATAGTAGCCATGTTCAAGAGGCACAGCTCAGAGACAAACATGCATATTATGCTTTGAGGGGAAGCTGCCAGTGTTTGAGTATTTGGGGTATAAATGGACTACTGTGTATGCTTCATGAAGAAAATGATGACTTCATTTTGAATTTCTAATTGTGTGCTAGTTTTTAATTTATTAAGGAGGCACCTTGTTTTTTTTCTTTATTTTTCCCTTTTCCTGTTTGAAATAGATAAAAAAAATGTCTTGATACATACCTTATAATTATTATTTTTGTAATGTTACAAATTCAAACACTGATGTGTATCTTTGAAAAGTGACTAGTGAATAGTTTAATTCAGCAGCTTTGTCTCAAGATGTTGAAAAGCAGCTGATGATTAGTGACATTAAGCTACTGAGCAACACGTCTAACCCCAAGTTCTCCCTGTAGCTGGATAAAGTATGAAGGTTAAAGAATCGTATCAGTGTTAATAAGGAATATAATCAGATTTTAACTACAGTTTATTTATTCAGTATTGCTGCAGAACAGTAATAATGATGCATTGGTTATGTGTGTTTAGTCTGATTCAGGGTAAGAGATCAGACTCACCTGAACCCAGCTGTGTGTCCATGAAGAGTGACCAGTCAATGGGTCCTCCAATACACTTCAGAGACAGAGACCGCAGCACTGGGTGATTCATTATTTATTTAATTTAGTAACTAACCATAAATTTTAATAATGTATTAAATTATTGGATTATTTTTGTTCTCCTTTTACTATGTAATAATATATAGTGCATCGATCAATCATGGCACAAATTTATGACAATTTGAATTGATGGAGATAAAAAAAATGAACTGTGATTAATCTTAGTTTTTTTCTAGCTCTAATTGCATTATTTAAACAGCAGAGGGAGAAATAGCATACATGTTTCAGAGGGACATAGGGAATACACATGACGATACCATGGGTGGAAGTAACATGGTTCTAATGTGCTATGCAAAAAAGCACTATCAAAAATGGGAAAGAACTTTTATGCAGTTGAGTTTATAGATTGAACAAGAAATCAGGGCTACCTTTTTACAGACTGCCAAATGCTAAAGAATAGAGAAGCAAATGGAGGGAGTTGTTTTTGTTAAGCTGACTACAGGCTGCACAAATGTTTATAATTATTAAGAAAAAGCTTATTATTTTAAAATTTTTAATTGGAAAATAAAAGGAACTTTTAGTTAATAGGTAATTATATTTTATTCTGATCTTTACAAATGTTTGAAAATAATTATTGTAGGTTATTAAAGAAAATTAAACAAAAGTTGGAACATTGAAGTTTGTAAGCAATTGGAAAAAATCTAATCATGCACACAATATTTTATAATAACTGTGAACCGAATCAAATTGTGAATTGGGTAAATCCTTACATGACTAAAAATTTCATGTCAGCAAACTTCATTTACATAATTGACAGCTTTAATGAACATGCAAGTTTTACATCAGACATTTTAAACAACACTTTCGTCCTATGCCATGTGTTGTGTGTGTTTAGTCTGATTCAGGGTAAAAGATCAGACTCACCTGAACCCAGCTGTGTGTCCATGAAGAGTGACCAGTCAATGGACCTTCCAGTGGTCTTTAGAGACCCAGACTGTGCTACTGATCTGAGGTGAGTACAGTTTAATGTTTTATCTCTCACACTCTTACATAAACATGTCTCAAAATATCTGTGTATTCACTGGTTTGTTTGTAGTTATAAATATGATTTATAGCCCTTGTTAAACTTTTAACTTGTAAATGTTTTGTTTCTTTATAGACCACAGAAGAATAAGTAAAAAATCACTGAGAAGAGTCATTTGGAGGCCATATTCAAGGTGTGCACCTGTGTGTAATTACTCAAATATCTGGCAACAGACAGATAGAGGTATTAATCATTGCACCTATTCCACTCTCACTGCAATGTGACTGAACAAAATATTGAGCAGCACTAAGAGACAACACGAGCGTATTGTGTTATCCTCACTGGTTTCAAACACAGAGAAATGCTCCTTGACTGAGCTAAAATTTTCTGTTCCTCTCTGCCCTCAGATGAAACCAGTCTGTCTGGATGCCCCTATTGAACAAGCCTGGAATACATTATTTTAAAATCCCAAAGCTGTAATGTTTTGGTGAAAAAACATTTTATTTTTTTTACATCTGCTGGGAGAAGCTTTATGATTAACAAGACAAAAATGTAGTTTTATATTCAGTAATGAACACACACTCAAGTCAAGTCAAGTCAAGTCAAGTGTCTTTTATTGTCATTTCAACGTATACATGTGGTACAGTGTACAGTTAAA
>JAQQZR010001049.1:0-12201 GCA_030068235.1 Notoglanidium macrostoma | reverse complement strand
GTGTGTGTGTGTGTGTGTGTGTGTGTGTGTGTGTGTGTGTGTGTGTGTGTGTGTGTGTGTGTGTGTGTGTGCAAATGTCTTAGGCACATACAAGGACATGCTGTAAAGATGCAAAGAGACCTTCAAAAATGTTAAATGTTTGTACATAAAAAAATCTAAAAGGTGCAGTAAAGAATCATAAATTAAACGATGCCAATATTTGGTGTGACAACCCTTTGTTGTTTAAAAAATGTAGTCTGAGGAGTTGCGCAATTTTGTGCAGTTTTATACAAAAATTGGTTGGAAAGTTACACGGAGCACCTTAGAGAATCTGCCACAGTTTTTCTAGAGATATTGACTGTCATAAAATAAAACCCAGCAGACCTGTTATTTTTTCCTTTCCTTTTTTTTCCTTTATCCGAAGAGTGGCCTGTCGCATAATATGTTGACTTCTTTACTGACATTATGTAACATTAGAATTTGTTTTTGTTGTTGTAAAAATAATGGTTGGAAATAGCTATAAAATATTTATGTCTAACTAAAGAAATAATGCAGAAGACATTAACATTGAATAAACATCGATATAATACTGAACACGTGGTAAATAATTTAACTTTTTGTTGTTATGCTGTATGCATGTGGTGTTATTTTATTTAAAAAATAGTTTTAAAACATTACAGCCAAATACAGCACAAAAAATACAGCGCAAAAAAACTTGAGAGCGCTCGCGCTGCTGCTGTCTGAATTGACATGAAAGAAAACTGCAAGTAAAATAAGCAAAGTGTGTTTTCTCATATATTTGAATATCATCAAATATTTTTATTGTAAGTAAAGATCGTCAACGCAAAATAAAATTGATCTTGGATGCATTAATTAATACTAGAATAACTGGTTATGAATGCCTGAAGCGCCCATGATAGAGATTTCTCTCCCTTTGAAAACCTCCCCGATTTAAAGTCTGAATTGTCATTTACACTAATGCACTAGGAATGATGTGCACTACTGTACAGAGATTTAAAATAGTGCATGTTTGTGTACATCTCGTGTCCTGTAAGGGCAATCAGATGCTAAATGAGCACTAGAATTTTTGTCTTTGATGTCAGATTGTACCGGAAAGGTCACATCACTTTCTATTATACACTCATGGAAAAAATATTATATATGCTATTAAAAAAATTAATAAAATAATAAAAAAAAATACTAAGCTCTAACTTTCATGGATGTTGGGGAGGTACCTTCAAGCATACATCTATCATATCTTTAATACGTATGTACCTTTTACCTGGGAAAGTGTGTACCTTTAAAAAAAGATTTAAGGTACATAATTGGATATACATGTAATCATAATTAAATTTTAAAGCCTTAAAGGCACACTATACACACAAAAAAGTGTATGCTCCCCTACTAGAGAGTCAATATAAATTAAACTTTTATTATATAATTCCATTCATATAAATGGAAACTTTTGGCTCACTGGTGCATTCACAAACGTTTTGAAGCTAGGGACTTTAACTGTAAAAATTTAATTCCACAGACCCCCTCGTGACAATATAGTCTATTGATTCCTGAACTTTCAACCAGCAGACCATTATTTATAACTGTTTTTGAGTTATTGAAGTTGAGATTTACCCTAGTTCAAGTGTTCCAGTCAAATAGGCTAGTAACCTGAAGAAGTCAATAATATATCTAATAACTTTTATAACAGACCAACTTTAACATGATTGGCTAATGGGGCAGATGGGATGGAGCAGAGAAAACATCACTTCATTCCTGTTCATTGCTATACCTTTCTAAGCCCAAGAACTAATTTAATTTTTGCTTCACATTTTTAAACACTTGCATAGCTATATAGTGTCTTTCTCTCATAACAAAAAACAAGTACATAATTTTAAAATAATGAAAATTTAGAATTCTGACATTTTAATAGAATTGGACACTTCCAGCATACTGTATAACACTGAGTTGTCCAATGTAAGCTTCCTATGAAAATAAAAAGATTTAATAATGATTATGCACTGATAAACGATCCAGGTTTGCCTGTGAAGAGAAATCATAAACAGACAAAAATAGAATCAGTACAAAATTTCCTGCATCACCATTATCAGTTAATTTAAATATCTGATGACATTGGAGAGATACTGACAGGCATTAACTCACTCACTCATAGCAGGGCTGCAGGTATGGCTCTTTGGTGAAGCTCAGGTCAAGATCTGGTGGCTGCATGTAGAAATTGATGAGCGCTCCAATGATCACATCTCCATCCTGAGAGAGACCCACAGTGTCGAGATGCTGTGCACGGTCCAAGTACACACACCTCTCCTCCTGAGATGTCCCCACCACAACCTCATACACAATCCATAGCAATAATACAAACAGGAACAGGTGAGCTGAAAGGACTGTGGAGGTCATGAGATCAGGTGAAGCGTCACTGCTCTGCCTTCCTCTGGCTGCAGACAGTTTTTGTAGCTATTTCTCATACCCCTAAAGTCCTAAGAGATCACATGAAAAAAAAAAATAACATGTACCAAATTGTTCTGAGGTGTTCCAAATCACACCTCCTTTTCCCAGGTATAGAAATTAGAGATAATTGCTCAACAATTAGGAATTAACACACAGCTGAGTTAGTGGTGATGTGGATTAAAATCGGAACGAAACACGCCTATTTAATCATGTCAGAAACCTATTGAGTCTTATGGAGTCAGTGTTACTCCAAATATATATATATATATATATATATATATATATATATATATATAGGCCACAATATTAAAAATACTGAGAGGTGAAGTGAATAAGATTGATTATTTAATTATGTTGACACTTGTCAAGGGGTGGGATATATTATGCAGCAAGTGAACAGTCAGTTCTCAAAACCTGTGTGTTGGAAGCAGGAAAAAATGGTCAAGCATAACATATTTGAGCAACTTTGCTAGGGGCCATATTGGGTATCTCAAAAACAGCAGTTTTTTTGGGGTGTTCCTTGGATTGCAGTGGTTAGTACCTACCAAACGTGTTCCAAGGAAGCACAACTGGTGAAACAGTGACAGGGATATGGGTGCCCAAGGCTCACAGATGTGCATGGAGAATTAAGGCTAGTTTGTTTGGTCTGATCCCACAGAAGATCCACTGTAGCACAAATTGCTCAAAAAGTTAATGCTGGCTATGAAAGAAAGGTGTCAGAACACAGTGCATTACAGCTTCCTGCATATGGGGCTGTGTAGCTGTAGACCGGTTAGAGTGCCCATGCTGACTTGTCCACTGCCAAAACTACCTATAATGGGCACGTGAGAATCAGAACTGGACAATAGAGCAAAGGAAGGCATTGGCCTGGTCTGAAGAATCATGTTTTCTTTTACATTGTGTGGACAGTTGGGTTCATGTGCATCCCTTTCCAGAGGAAGAGATGGCACCAGGATGTACTATGGGAAGAAGGTGAGCCAGCTGAGGCATTTTGATGATCTAGTTGATATTTTTTAATTAATTAAATGATTTCTTTTTTGAAGACCAAACAGAATTATGCTGCCATGTTCACAGCACTATCTGTGAGAGCTATATGGAGCAATAGCTTTATAAATAAATCTGAAATATGTATGTGCATCAATGTGTACTTCTTTCCCTTGCAAAGATTAAGAAATTGAAAAAGAATGCATCTCCCTTGTCCAGTGCTTGAATTTTTATGTGGTTTTTGAGTTGTAGTCATATGGATCCTGTCATGGTTTATTCCTTCTTATCTCATGGAGTTTTCTGCTTCCATTATTATTTCTGTCTTTTGTTATTAGCAATCTAAATGTACATTCTCTAAATCTGATTTTTGACAATGTTTATTGCTAGGGACAAATGCATTTTCATTTAAGCATGCTGACTAATTTAATGACTATTTTCTATTCATTTCTATATAACTATTTTCTTTCAGAGACCACTGTGATTCTGGGATTTTCGTGCATTAAATAATACATCCAGTGAGTGGTGGTTCAACATGCAGAAATTCTTTGTTATAAAGAGAGGTCAGGAATACCTATGCTGACATGAAAGATACTGTAATAAAATAATGATTCTTTATAGCTGTGGCAAGCAGAAAAATATCTAAGTACATGCTGAACATTGAGGCAGATGGGTTACAATATCAGAAAATCTGAAAGATCAATAAAATCAATAATTGATCTTCAATAGTTAACTTTTTGATCTGTATCTTCATAAATTTATAAATTGAGCTACTGTTACCTGTTTACAAAATAGGACACAAGATTGTGTTGCGGATCCATGGGCGAGAGGCTTAATGAATACAATGTCTAAAATCCAAAAAAAAAATTGTAACCAAAGAGAGTTCTAGGTCACACATAAAATATGATTGGTAATAAGCAGTCCAAAGTGCAAATTGAAAATTCTAGTCAAAGAACACAGGCCATAGTATGCACAAAGAATATCAGATGCAAAGCAGAACAAGGGTTATCCAAGGTAGGAATATGCAGAAATGCAAATTCACATGCATTTTTGAATAACAGCTAAAAATTGCCAAGATACAGAAACATTGACAAAGGAACTCAAAGTGGAAAGCCTGGGAGTAGATGGGGTCCTTGCCAAGAGGAAGTATGATGTGCCACATGGAAAGCAAAAAGAAGTTGACATGTGGAACATTAGATGAATGTCCAAGACAGGCAGGGTGGCACAAGTGTCAGCAAAAATGAAAACCTACAAGGCCATACTTGAACTGTGTGAGACCAGGAGGACATAGTCAAGACAGAAGAGATTGATGCTCAGCAGTCATAGGAACCTATAAGGAGGTAGTAGGCCATCTACAACAGCAGAACAAGAGCAACAAAAGCCATGACACAAGAAGAGTTTGAGGGAGCCAACAGAGAAATGAAGAAGAGGGTCAAGAAGGAGAAAAGAATGTTGTAGAAGGACTAGTGCAGGAAGCAGAAGATGTGGCTACCAGCATAAACATGAAACAACTGCATAGTCATCACAAAAAAGCTCACACAGGCAGAGTGACCAGTGAAGGATAAAGATGGCAACATACTGATGGGATCAGAAAAGCAGATACCCTGGTGAACAGAACACTTTGAAGAACTGCTGAATCCATACCAGAGAACCCACTTGAAATTCCAGAGGCACATACAGACCTGCAAATTGTTTCAAGTCTACCAAGGCAGGAAGCAGAAAGAACTCAGACACAGTGGTGGACATGCTCAGTGTGCTCTTTGGAAGCATTTGAGTGTGTGAAGAGCTACTTACTGACTGGAAGTAAGGCCACCTGATAAAACTACCAAAGAAAGGAGGCCTCAGCAAGCACTCCATCTACCAGGGCATTGCAGCAAGTGCTGGAACAGCATTATCCAGGAGAGAGGCTCAAAGGACCTGTTAACAAGAAGTTACACAATGAGCAAGCAAGCTTTAAGCAAGACTGATCATACATAGACACTACAGAGTACCCCAGAAGGTTGTGAACCTGAATGCCACATAGGTGAGGGGATTTCATGCAGAGTAACACATAGAAGCCAGCTGATTAAGAGCTTCCAGACCAAGACAAGAGTGAGGAAATATGGGCCTTCTTGGACCTTTTCAGTTTCTCTTCACCATAGACTGGATCTTGAAGAATGTCACCAGCAGAAAATAAAATTATGTTTTCCAATGGACCCTCTGTAACCAGTTGATGATCTGCATTTTGCTGATGACCTTGCTCTCCTGTACCACAGTAAGCACCAGACACAGGCCAAGTCATTGGACATGCTCACAATGATTGCTCATATGTGGCTCAACATATACAAAGGCAAGACCAAGGTCATGAAGGTAAACACCAATTATAAAGATACAGTGAGACTGGCTGGAGATGAACTTGAAAAGGAAGAGACACAAGCTGAGGAAGCATGAAAGCAGAATAGCCAGGCAGTCAATCAGGCTATATTTGGTGTAACCCCATTGATTGTAGCTGAGAAGCACATGAACACTGTGTGCAGTTACTCCTTCAACCTCCAACAGTGGTGGCTAATTTCAGGTAACCTGGTGTTAGTTTCAGCAATGAGACATGAAATGAGGGTTTAATTTTGTGCATATGTGGTAATTCCAATTGATATTAGTGATTTACCTGTTTCACAATTCTTAATTGCTACCAATGAAATTGTGACCATGGAAATAGGAACTTAATTTTTGGTATGGTACTTTGAGTCTCAAGTCTCATAATTATAGCCAGACCATACAAGCATGCCACACGTTTGGATGAGACTGGCAGTTTCTGTTGGCTTGTTGGTTTTGTAATTGAATGGCTCATTCTAGTTTCACATGTGCAGCTTCCCAGGTTTGTTCACTTCTGTACATCTGCTCATTGATGGCAGGAACATCCAAGGGTCATCAGACCATGGAAATAGATGGTGTTGGTACCCAAGCATGCACTGAAAGGGGGTGAGGCCTTTGAAGGAATGAATCAGCCCATGGAAGGTATTGGCTCTAGTCATGCTGAATCAGGAACCTCCCAATCAGCTTGCCTACAAGGATCTATTTTAGGTCCACTCCTTTTTTTATATATATATATGCTACCTCTGGGTAAAATTAATTATAAACATGGTATAAGCTTCCACTGTTATGCTGATGACACAGTTCTGTTTCAGCAAAGCCAGATAAGAGACTCCAGCTTAATAAATTTGAGGAATGTGTGAAGGGCATGAGAGACTGTATGCTTATTAACCTGCTTAATTCTGACAAGTCAGAAATATTTGTACTAGGAACACATGCAGCTAGAAGTGAGTTTTCTGATCACATAGTAACTCTAGATGGCCTTTCTGTTTCATTATGTGTAGCAGTTAAAGACCTTGGTATGATTATTGACTCCAGCCTTTCATTTGAAGCTCATGTAGATAATATTAGATATCTAACTAGAATAGCCTTCTTTCATCTCAGAAATATTGCTAAGATAAGAATATAATGTAACCACATGATGCAGAAAAACTAATTCATGCTTTTGTTACCTCTAGATTGAATTATTGTAATGTCTTGCTGTCTGGATGTTCCAGTAGGTGCACAATAGTTAAACAAGCTCCAGGTATTCTATAATGCATAAGCTAAGGTCCTTACATGAACCAGCAGATATAATCACATCACCCCTATCTTATCCACACTGCACTGGCTCTAAATCAAATTTTGCACACATTATAAAATATTGCTAATTAAATATAAAGCACTGAATGGTCTTGTGTCACAGTGCCTGAGTAAACTTTTGGTCTTTTATGAACCACCATGCCTACTTCCTTAAAAAAGATGCAGGCTCTGGTTCCTTCATTAGTGAAGGGTATAGCAGGGTGTAGAGAGTTCTCTTACAAAGCCCCACAGTTATGGAACAGCCTTTCTATTAGTGTTTGAGACTCAGACACAGTCTGGCTTAAAACATATCTGTTTAGTCAAGCCTTCTGTTAATAGCTTTTTCTTAGGTAAAGGAGAAGATGATCTGGAGGGCTCACAGGCATAGAGTGTTTTGGAGAACTGGGATGTTTTGGTGAAACATGATGTTAGGGGTTGCATTGTGGGTTTGCATGAGGCCAGGTGGTAGTATCATGCAATTGCCCAGCATGTGGGGCATGTGAGGGCATCCATACATGAAGGTTCTGGTTGCCCAAAACAGACCACACCAAGAGAGAATCGTCATATTGTGCGCCAAGCATTACAGAATCCCATGACATCTGCGCCTGCCATCTAGACACAGGTATTGGACTCTCTACAACACCCTGTGTCATCCCACACTGTCTTGACGACTGGCATGAGCTGAACTACGGGTTCACTGTCACATGTATAGGCTGCCATTAACACCAGAACAGAGAAGGCTGTGTTTGGAGTGGTGCTATAATCAGGATGCATGGGCTGATGACAAGGCATTGTACCATGTTCAGCGATGAATCTCGGTGGGGTTGGATAACTTTTGTGTGTGCATATGGTGGCACTGAGGGGAGAGGACATATCCTGCAAATGTTGTGGAAAGTCACACTGGCGTTACACCTGGCATCATGGTGTGGGGACCCATATGGTATGACTTCAGGTCATCTCTGGAAGTGATTCGGGGGACCTTGATGGCACAGCACTATGTCAGTGACATCCTGCATCCACATATCTTACCCCTCCTGAGACAACACCCTGGTACAGTCTTTCAACAATGCCAGGTCCCCGATCTTTCCCAAATCAAACATGTTTGGGATCAGCTCAGACATCAACTTCAGAGACAGTGCCAATCTGCAGGACCTCAAGGGCCAGTTAGAACAGCTGTAGGCCGACTTGCCACAGGAGAGGACACAACGTTTATATGACTCCCTTCTGCACCGTATCGCCACATGTATCCAGGTCTGGGGGATGCCACGCCCTACTAACATGGGACAAGCAGTGTGCCCATACTGCCATCTCTGTTGTCCATTTGATCTGATATTGTAATCATTGTGATACTGCCACATGACCTTTCACTATGTGCAGGTTCATTTCATTTCCACCACTCCATCTTGGTTATTAATTTTCTTTGTATAAATGTTTATCATGAAATTAATGGTCTCTGTAAAGCTACTTTGTGACAATGTCCAATGTTAAAAAATTGAAATTGAAATTAATTTTTGAGTCTATTCATATATTCATTGGACTGGGGGTAGTAACTGTCACTATCACAATCGCTACATGGGAGCTGCACTTCCCATTTCAGAAGTTTCCTTGGCAGTGTGGCACTTAGGAATAGCTATAAGGTATCAGGCCTCTGAGAAACATTCAAGATTAGTCAGTATGGGGGTGTTACCTTGAGAGACAGGAAGGTCTCTGATGCAATCTAAGATGATAAGGGATCAGTGGCAGACAACTGTGAGCCTGAGAACATATTGAACTAAACTTAATAAAGTTTTACTAACCTCGTACTAATTTATATGCAGGATGTCTGGAACGCAGTGAACTGTGTAATCAGATAATGTTTTCTTGCAAGCTGTTGGGTACACAAGTGGCCCACTTCTGAAAAATTGCCCACATCAAAAAAATAAGATTGTTCACAGCATTACTCTCACTCTGTACTATGCTCCTTCATTTTGTTTCAAATAGTTTGTGCACTTAATTGTATCTGGTACTTTTAATTCATGTTTGAAGCAATCATAGCTGTTTCTTACCTGCGTTTCTTGATTTTACTCACAATTATGTTTTTATGTTGTCTGTTTACAGCCATGAGTCCTTCATTTTTTTAATTTCTTACAATATTTCTAACTTTAGAAAGGAAGATTTAGTTGTTGGTCATCTGGCAAATAGTTTAGCATTCTTTGTTCAAAAAGATGATGCTAGACATTTTCTTACTGTTGGATACACCTAAATGCTAACATCTTCAGTTACTTTTTTTTGAGTGTCACCTATGGTCAGAAGATGTTGTTGTTGTCAGATGGCATCCAACTTTCCTCAGACTTTTTGACCATGAACCACAACATCCTCCAGTTGGCAGGTTGACAGGCTTAGCCAGTCACTGACCTATCTCCTGGCTTCCACCTCAACTCCTCCCACCTGATCCAGAGCCAACAAGAGGCATTTTCTGCTGCCTCCCCTTACCTTGGGACAGCTGTCTTCCTCTCCTTTCCTGCTATTCCCAGAGCTTTGTGCATCTTCCATACAGACTGTGCCATGAAACCCCTGCAGCCAACCTCAACTAGAAATAGCCAAGCCTGACTTCCTTTGTTCTTGCATTGTTGGACCAGGTCCTGGTACTTGGTAGCTTTCCTCTTTAATGCTTCTTCCCACAGGACTGTAATTTCCATTAAAATAATCCCCTTCACTTCCTCTGGCCATATGACTATGTCAGACCTCAGGGATGTCCTGGGAAAAGTGTAGTTTTCATCTCAGGTCTCTAATCTCCCATGATTGTGGCAGCTGCAGAAGGCTTTTCTTAGTTCTTTCTGGGAGGAGGGTGGCTTCTCCTCCTGGATTGGTGGTGCTTGTGTCACATGGGTCTGATGCAATAGAAATGAAGACTCATCAGTATAAATTTGCAAACCCCAGGAATCTCTGCAGATCTTTGGTCATTCAGGACTGGGGCAAGGACATGACTGCTTCCACTTTAGGCTGGTATATTCCCTCTCATCATTTGAACTGAACTTAATCACACTTAATGAACCAGCCTTTCATAGAGATGGTATTCTAAGAGTTTTTTGAGCATGGTACACAGCATAACTGACTTGTTCTTTCTCAAAAAAAAAAAATATCATTGATGTAGATGCAGCTCTTGCAGGATCTAATTTACTAAGGCTGAGAAGATAGAAGGTGCTTTAACAAGACCATGTGACACTACAGAATATTCATATTGCCCTGAATTGGTAATGAAGGCAGTCTTTCACACATGCTCTGTCCGATGCATAGCAGGGTGCATGATATAATGATAATATCATATAATAATGATTTAAGATGCTTTTTTGTACATACATGTGATGCCGATTGCCACATAGCCCCGTCATCAAGGATCAGCAAGCGCTCCTCCCCTCTGGAAAATTCCGGAAAGAGCAGGAGAATCCCCACCACAAAGCAGCGTATAGCGATAACAAGCAAGGTAGGGCTGTGTGATCCCGCACGGCTTGAGCATAATTCCCAGCCGTTATTCAGCCCTCGGCAGCAGCAGATAAAAGGGAGGCAGCAGCAGAACATGATGAGCGAATATTGACGAAAGGTTGATGAGAACGCCCAAAAATTTGAGATGTCCCCACCACAACCTCACATGCATTCCATAGTAATAATGCAAGCAGGGTCAGGCAGGGGGAAGGAACTACAACTATCATGGGATATGGTGAATCTTCACTGCTCTACCTTCTTCTGACTGCACACAGTTTCTGCTGCTATTTCAAATACCCACAAAGTCCTAAGAGATAATAACATAAAAATATGGACTAAAGTGTTCGGAGGTGCTCCAAATTACATCTTCTTCACCTGGATCCAAGAATCAGAGATAACTTAGTCAATAATTAGCAGTTAACACACAGATAAGTAGTGATGCAGAGGGATTCACAGATACATACAGTCTTGTATGTAGCACCTTGGTCCTGGAGAAACGCTGTCTCGTTTCACTGTACACTGTATTACACGTATATGGTTGAAATGACAATAAAAGCCACTTGACTTGACTTGACTTGACTTGAGATGGATTTGTGTTTTAGGGTTGCCCTTAGAAAGTTGTTATAAACTTTGACCTCATGATCTCCTATGACATGTTGGGTTGACCAGATGTACATTCATCACTGTTACATCTATGTAACGTAACATGTGATTATATGTGTAATATGTAATCACATGAAAAATAAACCATATGCAATACAAGTGAAAAATGTCTAAATATTGTGAATAACACATACGAAAATAAACCACTTGCCCTACATTCATGTGTGTTGTCTAAATACCACATAGATGT
The DNA here is from genome assembly GCA_030068235.1 of Notoglanidium macrostoma. Classification (NCBI taxonomy): domain Eukaryota; kingdom Metazoa; phylum Chordata; class Actinopteri; order Siluriformes; family Auchenoglanididae; genus Notoglanidium; species Notoglanidium macrostoma. The sequence goes on along the minus strand of JAQQZR010001049.1, from coordinate 836 downwards.
AAATGTCACATCTGAAGCATGTGATTACTCATGTCAAGTTTGTTTGACTTGTTTTATGGGTAGTGAATAAGATGAAAAGTAGCAGAGTAGTCATCAAGCATTACTTCAGTCTCACTCCAGTGTTTCCTCTGTGATGGTTCCAAGCCTTTGTCATGATTGTTTCATGTTTATTGGTTTAGTATCTAGTTTATGCTTTTTTCTGCCAGTGCCCTGACCTTATGCTCACTACAAATTTCAGAAAATTGCCTAGCCCTTTTGTTTATCTGCTACATTGTTTTTATTAAGCCACAAACCTGAACCCTTTATTACTACAGGTTACACTTCGCAAAAACAGCTGAACAGTCTAACCCTTGCTTCAGTGGATAATATGATCTGAATGTTGTAAGTTTGTAGTTGAGAACGGCTGCAATCCCAAAAACAGTCCCGTGCTCATCACAAGACTCATTCACAATCTGCTCATACTGAACACCCTTTCAACAAACTTAGTACTGTTTGTCTTTACTTGTCTATACCTGTATCCTTTAATAATTTATAATCTCACTGTCCAGAAGAGGATGGGTTTGAGCCTATTTGCCTTTAAGATTTCTTTCTCATGTCACCTCAGGGACTTTTTCCTTGTGACTGTCACCTCTGGCTTGTTGATTATGAATCTAATACTACATTCTGTAAAGCTGCTTTCTGCCAATGGCCAATTTTAAAAGCACCATACAAATACAATCGAATTGAAACACGCAGATTAATTTAATGACAAACAGTACTAGATTTCCAAGATGGCGGCGCGGCAGTAGCACGCAGCGGCCACTCCGGATCCGAAAATGGTGCTTTTTTTGTGCTAT
>JAQQZR010001048.1:0-12205 GCA_030068235.1 Notoglanidium macrostoma | reverse complement strand
GTTGCCACGAACGACTGGACCGACGGCATTTTCTCCACCCTCTGGAGAAAGACACTGAAAGCCAAAAAAGGTGCTCTTTTACTTTTTACTACTTTTCGGCATGTGCCAATTTTAATTTGTACAGCAGTACAGAGCTACAAATTTTATTTTTTAAATCATCATAATGTTTTTTTTAATTACCACATTGTCATTGTTGGGTCTCCCACTAATGATTCAGTGTACAAAAGAAAAAACGAAAAGACCTCTGCTGATTTTCTAATTCTCTCTGAAGCTCCGAGCAGCAGAAAGCAGCACCAAGACTTCTCGTGTGATCAGATCACGTCTTCAATCAGACAGAAGCCCGAGTCTGAGTTCAGCCTGAAGACGAAACGTAATCAAACATACGTGACTACGTTATGCAACTTTGTAGCGAGGACGCACGCTCGTTAGCGTCGTCGTGACACATGCTTCTGAAACAAAAAGAAAAAAACAGTCCAGTATAGCAATATGAAACAGTGGCTTCACATGAAAATAAAATTCAATATATTTTTTTTCAGTTCATATTTACTGATCATATTAGACTTATCTCTAATGTCCAGCCCTGTCTTAATAATCTCCGTCTCTCTGTCTTCACGTCTTGTCTCACCATTGCCTTTCTATTTATCTTTGAGCACTATCTACCTCTATCCCTTCCTTTTTCATCGATCTCTCGATTTGTAACTCAGCACTCCGTGTCCTCTTCATTCCCGCTTGTCTCAGGTGAGCATGTCTGGATTGTGTTGGATGGCCCTGTCGATGCCATTTGGATCGAGAACCTGAATTCGGTGCTGGATGACAACCGCACGCTGACGCTGGCCAACGGTGACCGTATCCCCATGGCACCCAACTGCAAGATCGTTTTCGAGCCGCACAACATCGACAACGCTTCACCTGCCACCGTGTCACGCAACGGCATGGTGTTCATGAGCTCCTCCGTGCTCGGCTGGAGCCCAATTCTCGAGGTGAAGGCCGGGCACTCGATAATAGTTCTATTCCAGCTACTCTATTATAGCACAGCAACAAATCAAGCTTATTTCCGAAGCTTTCTGAGTAGAAGTACAGCATATACTGAAAATAATAATAAAAATAATGAAAAATTAACTAACAGCTCTTAATTGTACATATATTCAGGGCTGGCTGAGGAAACATTCTCCGCAGGAGGCCGAAGTGCTACGCGAGCTCTTTTCCGGATCTTTCTCTGAGCTCTATCGCTTCAGTGTGCAGTGTCTGGACTATAAGATGGAGATGCTGGAGGCCTTCATCATCATGCAGTGCATCAATGTGCTGCAAGGCCTCCTGCAGGTGCCCAAGGTATCCCAAAAAATACACCATTACATCCAAAAGTTTTCACACCCCTATGAATCCTCACAGCAAGCTTCTCACAATTTAAAGTCATCTAAGTCAACTGAGTTAACTAGAGCACGTCAAGAATCCAAAAAAATGGTGGATGAAAACTTGTAGATGTTTTACTTTTCATGTTGTTTATATGTATAATTCTTATGAAACATGCACTCGTGTACTTTGGTCAACTACTCTCAGTATCCTTAATATACTAAAAAAGACGTATCATGATGTCATTTACAACGACAATGCTCACCTTGCATCATCTTTCATGTCACCTGTTCTGTTTGAAATCCTCTCTCTCATTTTCCGAGCATCCCCGTCTCCTTTTTGTCAGAAACTCATGAATACAGTCTGTAACAAAATGCTACACGTTGTCTTTTGTATTGTCATTCAAAAAGTATTTTCTTTCTGAGGTACAAAATCACAAATTTGCTCCCCTTGAGCTCTAATGGGAACGAGCGTAAGGTCTATTATGTCCTGCAGCTCGGCAGAATCGAGTCTGTCTCCTCTGGCTGCACCTACTGGGCTTTCATATAATGCTGTGATGCATTTGCGTCAATGTTAATGCCAGATGAAAGTACACAATAATCAGGATTTCCAAAACTTGAAGTTTTAACTTATGAATTAATTGGTATATATTATCTGTTATTAACATATTAGTTACTTATTAAGTAACAGTATTAACTAATAAATCTGTTATTTGCTATGGTGTAAACATAATATTTCTCTGCGTGTGTTTGTGTAGGAACAGGGTGTCGAGGTTACGCGTGAGCACATGGAGCGTCTGTACGTCTTTGCCCTCATGTGGAGCGTTGGTGCCCTCCTCGAGCTGGACGATCGGGGTAAGATGGAGAGCTGGCTGCATCGCCATGACAGCATTCGTCTGGACCTCCCGGACGTGTCGTCCCGCGGCGAGGACACCATGTTCGACTACTATGTCACATCTGACGGTCCGTGCGCTAAAATAAACACCATTACACACACTTTTCCTCTCAATGTCTCCTCAGTCTGTTTTGTCACTCTGCCTCTCTCTCTCTCTCTCTCTCTCTCTCTTTTGTGCTCAGTCACATTTTACTTCCCCATAAATTGTCTCGCTGCATAAATCGACTCAGCCTCCTGTATCAGTCGAATCAGTCACTGTACTGAAGCGTACGTCCTCTGCACACTCTTGAATTTAAACCCATGTTATAAATAAAAACATATTTTTAAAGCTGGGTCTCACATGGCATGCTGTACACACAACGCTCTTCTGTTTTCCCTCTCGCTGTTTCCTTATCTGTCTGTGCTTCCATTTCTCCCTCCCTCTTTGACTATTTTATGTGTGGCTGATTACCTCAACACTTTAGCAGCCTAATAAATCGTCATGTATTTACTTTCAAAGTTTTAGGTTTTGTTATAGATTCAAGATTTTCACCCAAAAACACACTTTACCCTAAATCGTATAATTCTGTCAGCACAAGCATCAATTGCAAATACAGGACGTGTTTTATTGTTGTTTTTTATTCCTTAAATAATGTATAACAGAATATAAATCATGTACCCTCACCAACACCTTTATTAGGATAAAGTGTACCTGCTCCTTCATGCAATTATCAGTCTATCATGTAGCATTTAAGCAGCAATACAAGCAAGAAACATACAAATACACGTAAGAGCTTCTGTTAATATCATATAGTGATAGTACATAATCAGAATATACTATTAAAAACAGTGATGCTTGTTCTTCATTGCTCTCGTTATCTCTCTTGCTTATGTAAGACTATTTATCTGTTTTATTTAATGCTTGACCAATTATCTCACCATCAGCGATCGAGCCATATAGTAATCAAATTACATATGAACCTGCGTCCCTGTTTTCCTCATTAGTGCTTTTTTGGTTTGTTTTTTTTGTTTTTTCAGTCCCTTATTTCACTGTCTATGTCTTGGATTCTATTTTGGATTCTATTTACCACTCTGGTAAACAAAAGAAAATGTGAAGTGAAAAATTCTGTCTCTCAACAAGAATAAGGTGTCTTGTTGCTCTGTCTGTGTTTGAGATGATCAGAAAAAAGCTGCGTATTCCTGAGGCTAATTTGGAGCTTGAAGTTGGCTCGAATTTATTAGTACTTAGTGACTCGGAGTCTTTGTGCAGAGAGATGACTGGGCTATCTTGATCTTGAAATCTAGTCAGGTTAGTTTTGTTGTTTCTAGCATATGGTCTTTTGGGACCGTGATTCCCCTGACTTTTTACTTATTACTACTCATGTTTGGTCAGATGTAGTTAATTTTATTTTATTTCTTGGTCTCAATTGAATTGAGTTTCTTCTATATGTTTTGGTTTTATTTTAACTGCCACTTAACTTCTCCTTTCTTCATTCCTTGCTATCTAACACACCCTGCCCATTAAAAGCCTAGCCCCCTTTAAAGGATCTTGTCTCTGCTCTTGCATTGTTGCCATTATTTTCTCTAATAACATTTAATTCTGACTTGGTCATATATCTCAGGCTGGTTTTGTAGTTTCTAAGCTTTGATCCATGCTTTTGTATGCCTGCTCTTGGATAATTCTCACTCCACATGTACAACCAAAGCGTACAAATCACTTTGACATTTTGGGTCAGCCAACAACCCTTTCCTAGAATCATTATTGGAGTGCTGAATTGGTGTGAGTTTGTGTGTTCTTTGTTTCACTCATTTTCTCTTTGGCAAATTTAGTTGTAAAGGATCATACGAGGGCACTGCAGAGTACTGGATTGGCTCCACCTTCCCTGATGATCCATTGTTAATTGTTAGGCACTATTTGAGAATTTATGGATTGGTCAGTGAGGGGCTTTTGGAATAAGACTTAGGAATACTAACACTTCTTATTTCATTAACCAGTATCACCATCACACAGTGGCATTCCCATATCGCCCTCATACTGTTATGTTTAGTATCTCTAGCATATTACTTTATTCTGTCATACCCCATATCATAGTATTTTATCACATCACTGTTTCTATCTTAACAAGGTATTCTTTCATACCAGTATCTTTATCTTGGAAAAGGTATACCATCATTCCAGCATCTGTACCTCTTACCCTTTTACCTCTATCTTTATTTGTAAAGTATTCTGTCATACCAGTACCTTCATTGTATCACAGTATTTAGTCATCAGTATCTCCATCATACAAGTTTTAGCTCATGATTTGAGGTCAAAGCTTTGTTCCATTGGTTTAAATTTTAGGTCAGTGGGTCCACTGGAGCTCAAGTGTAGAGGAGTATATCTATCCACCGGACTCAACACCAGATTACGGCTCCATCCTGGTGCTCAACGTGGACAACGTGCGCACAGACTTCCTTATTCAAACCATCAGCAAGCAGGGCAAGGTTAGTGAAGCTTAACATGGATCTCCGATCATGAAGCATGGTCTGTTTTCATCAACACTGTTTCCATCAATGTTATTGTTGTAGAACCTGAACTTTTCACTTTTCCTTCACCCTGGTCATTGTCTTCCAGGCTGTGCTCTTGATTGGAGAGCAGGGTACTGCTAAGACGGTCATCATTAAGTACTTCTTGTCCAAATACGACCCAGAATCACACATCACCAAGAACCTCAACTTCTCTTCAGCTACAACTCCGCTTATGTTCCAGGTTCCTGCTCTCTTTTTTTATTTGTTCATTTCACTGACAATTACACAAAACAAGGACGCGTGAGATATTAGGTTTAAAGGTTTAAACCACAAATGTTAGACATGATTACAAATAAATGTATTTCCAGGAAAGAAAAACATTAACTACCAGGTAATACCTACTACCTGGACAATTAAAAGAAATTGCTTTAAGCCTTGCTTATATTGATTATTCCTTGGCCACTGGGGGTTTGGGTTGACTTTGATTGGATTTCTATGGGATTTTAATTGGCTATTTATGGGTTCCCAGCGCTCTGTAGAGAGCTACCTAGACAAGAGAATGGGCACCACATATGGCCCGCCAGCAGGGAAGAAGATGTCCATCTTTATTGATGACATCAACATGCCGGTCATCAATGAGTGGGGAGACCAGGTATGCCATGGTATACTTCAATGAATGTCTAATTCATGTCCTTATGTGCAGCAGTTTTCCAACAGGTTAACAACAGAAATATAAGTCAAGGTTACTTCTAATATCAGAAAGGTACTTCTTTCTTACAGCAGTAGAAACAACAGAAATCAACAAATTGACAGTCTACTACCTGGGTCCTTTATAGGTGTGTTTTTGATTGATAGACAAGCCTGTAACATTAAGTAACCCATAAGGCATGATTTGTAATAGTCATAATGCTGTCTTTTATTCATTTCCCTCCCTTTTTGTAATCAAATTGGCAATCCAGAGGTTTGACCTATTGCATCTGGTGCTGCCAGTCAGCTATTAGATGGCTGCTGGGAAAATATATACATGCCTGAGCCATACAAAAATGACAACAGAAGTGATGGATATGGCATAACATATACAGCCCTGCTTTAGATATTTCTCAAACAAGGAAATACGTTTATACCATACACTTTCTCCTTCTCCAAAGGTCACGAATGAGATTGTACGCCAGATGATGGAGCAGAAGGGCTTCTATAACCTGGAGAAACCCGGTGAGTTCACCAACGTGGTGGACATCCAGTTCCTGGCGGCCATGATTCACCCGGGTGGAGGACGCAATGACATTCCCCAGAGGCTCAAGAGGCAGTTCTCCATCTTTAACTGCACATTACCCTCCAACGCCTCTATTGACAAGATCTTTGGTCAGTATACACATACTATCATTCTGCAGCACATTGAAATAAGAGAGTTGCGAAGTAGGATTGTGAGAATAAGAGCTTGCCTTTTGGCTAACACTAGGGAGAGGATGGCTGACAGCAACTCAGCAACATAACGTAATTATAAAAAGTCTAAACACTCCATTTTAACCTGAGGTTCAACAAAAATGCTTATAAACACCATTGGTATTATTTAGAAGTTGCTAATCTTGCTGTTACTAATTTATTACTTTGCAATATAGAAATGTGGGAACAGGGGAGCATTCGAATGCTCAAAAGCGACTTGAAATTGAACAGAAAGTCTTTACAGAGATGCATAATGTACATAGGACTATATGTCAGTATCTCTAATAAGGCCACATCAAGAGACAGGTGAAGGTGATAATGGGTTGGCAATGAGGGTATAATAAAATAATAAAAAGGGTTACACTTGAATGGGCTTGTGGTGATTCAATGATTACAATGACATACTAGTATCATTTTATACAACTTCAATGAAATTTGTTCATAATTTCTATAAAGACTTATTGCATATCTCATAGTCTCAGAATTTAATAAAGGTTTCATATCATGTCCTTGTTGCTGCAAAGCCACACAGTGCACAGTCCCATAATTACATATTGATTGGTGTTCACTTTTCTGCATGTTTATTCCCCTAGCCTTGAACTTGGATCATTATATTGAAGGCCTTCGTCTTATTATGTTTTAGAAATTGTTTTTCAGCCATGATCCCACAGCCCCTTCATCTCCACCTTTCAATAGATCCACTCTGGTTGCTTCAAATCCCATTCAGTGATTTATGAATGGGTTCTCCATTTTGCAAAATAACATCAGGATTGTATCAGACAGTGGCACAGTAGCTGTTCAACTCTCTTTTTTTCTATAACTAAACAGAGTATTATGTAATCATTGCTTCAAAGCACTGAGACGTTGGTGTTACAGACAGGCTTAAGAAAACAGCAGACTAAAGAAGACCCTCTATTGCTGGGGTGAACAACCAGTGCCATGGAGGCCCAGTCAGAGAGTTTTGTTTTGGGATGAACTCTCAATAAGCCAATAATAAAGCTGTTAATAAAGCCATGGGATGAGTCTTTTTAAATTGCTGATAGAAGGTTAATCTCAAAAACCTGCACCCACACCAGCCTTCCATGGCTCAGGTTGCCCAACCATGCCCTAATGTCCAATGAGGTTCCAAATTTGGAACAAGCACAAGATTTAAAAGCTCCATTATATACTTTAGCTTGTGCATGTACAGTGGATATAAAAGGTGTATATAAACCCCTGTTAAAAAGCAGGGTTTTGTGAAGTAAAAAAATGAAACTAAGATAAATCATGTCAGAATTTTTTTAAGGGAAAAAATAAAAATAAAAAAGTTATAATAACCTGGTTGCATAAGTGTGCATACACCTAAACTAATACTTCTTTGAAGCACCTTTTGATTATAATTACACCACTCAGTCATTTTGAGTAAGAGTCTATCAGAGACTTTCTATGTTGACTTAAGAATATTCTCCCACTCTTTCTTCCAAAACCATTCTAGAGCCGTCAGATTGCGATGTCTATAGCTCGCGTCACAGATATTTACATATCTGTGTAAATATGATATCATATTTACAGATATTTCACAGCCATTCCTTTGTTGATTTGGGTGTATGCTTTTGGTCATTTGTGTCATGCTGATAGGTGAAAGTCCTTTTCATCTTCAGCTTACTAGCAGATGCCTGAATGTTTTGATCTAAAATCAACTGGTATTTGTAGCTATTCATAATTCCCTCATCCTTGGTAAAAGCCCCAGTTCTGGCTGAAGAAAAGTAGCTCTAATGCATGATTCTGCCACCACAATGCTTCACCTTGGGTATTTTGTTCTTTCGGTAATGCGGAAAACATATCTTTTGGAATTATGGAATTATTATACCTTTTGGAATTGTTCTCATTGGCACATTTTGCCACATGGTTTAGGGTGATTTATTTTTTTGTGAGAAAGGGCTTCTGTCTAGCCACCCTTCCCCATAGCCCAGACATGCAAAGAATACGAGAGATTGTTGTCACATGAGGAAAGAAATCAGTACTTGTCAGATGTTCCTGCAGCTCCTTTAATTTTGCCGTATGTCTCTTGGTCGAATCCCTGGTAAATTTTTGTAGACTTTTTATATTCACTGTAACCTCCCTCTTCAAGTAATGGCTCATTTTCAGTATGGTTAAATCCAGAGACTATGAGAGATCTTTTATGATTGATTTTATTCCTCACAACTATGTATGCATTGATTTCAAAGTTGTTTTTACTTCAGACTTTTGAAACTTTTTATTATGGCCCTGATTGTCTTTAATGGTATTTTTAACAGTCTGTGTTTTCCTTTACATCGATTTCCTGCCTTGTGTTGGTAATAAACCATCTGTCTCAATTGTGTTGAATACTTTTTACCCACATAGGGTGATTGATGACAAAGGGATTTTAAATATGTCTAACCCCATATTTATAGCTCACAGAAGTAGGGAATTGTTAATGGCAACAACATATTTCCTGGGCACTGTGAGCAATCATTTCAGTAATACTTTCAGGAATAATGGAACATGCAGTGCATAAACTCAGTGATTCATTTATTTGGGCAAATCCAAGAATCAGTGCTGGAGTTCACAATGTAGGTCAAAACATAGAAAGACAACATCAAAGAAAAATAATCCATAATCTTTGTCTGAACAGGCAAAAACTAGACAATCCATTAAACAGGGGTCTGAAAAATAGGGCTTGGACTAAAATTACTTGATTACATGATAAGAATTCGCAACAATACATGATGCAGCTGGGTATAAATAAAGAAAGTGATCAAGGACTAACACTGGACAGGTGATCACAGTTAGGTAACAAACCAAAGACAGAGGCAGAGTCAGAGACAGGACTAAAACAGAAACAAAGAAAACGAAAGCAGATGGAGGACACAAAACAAAATGCATGATGCAAAAGGGGAATTTCTGACAGATCGTTTGTTTGTATTTAATTTAAATTAATTTGCGAAGGGCATCGTCTTTGAGAGGAAAGTTTAAATTTTTGAAAAAGATGTCTTAGTAGAGGATCTGTAAGTATCTCTTTTCCTACTAAGTTGTACACAAAGGGCAGTCAAAACAAACCAGACAGAATAAAAATAAACAAAGCAATGTAGAGTAGTGTCAAGGGTAGAGTGATCCAATCAGGAAACAGTCTGAATATATGTTTACACATGCACTCTAATCTGACAAAAAGATTTTTTTCTACAAGCTTATCTTTGTCTCTGTAAAAGCATTTATAACAATTTCTTTCACACACTCTATTTCTGTTTTAAACAGGAGTGATCGGTACGGGTCACTTCTGCTCCCATCGTGGTTTCTCCGATGATGTGAGAGACGTCGTTGTCCATCTCGTACCCCTGACCCGCCGCCTCTGGCAGACCACCAAGCTGAAGATGCTGCCCACACCAGCCAACTTTCATTACATCTTCAACCTACGCGACCTTTCTCGCATCTGGCAGGGCATGCTGAATGTCACTGCCGACGTGGTCCATTCACCTACTGTAATGTACCAAGAGTTGATACTAAAAACTAAAGCATTGTTTAGAACACATATTTACACAGAGATTTTTCCCTGACTGATTATGCATAATTTGCATAATCTCTACTTCTTTTTAAGTAAATAGTTTTTTTTTTATTATTATTAATCTTCTTTAAATAGAAAATGAAACAATAAGCAAACATTGAGATTTATTTCAATTTCAGAAGTATTTCTCACTTTAAAATAATAATTAGTTCTTGGTGAGGACTGATGAAAAAGAACTTCAAAGAGAGAATATGCTTAACATTTAGGTTGATGCAAATAGAAAGCACAAACAATGTCAATGTTCGACTTATCTCCAAATGTAAACTCCAACAGTCAAATCCGTAAAATGCATGATAGATAAACTTATGGATTATTGACAGTTTATTTTGCCCAAATCCATAGGTAAGATGAAATTTCTATAGAAAAAAATTGCTATACATTTCTATAGAACCAATCATCAGTGCCTTAATCCACAGCACCTTAAATAAGAAAACAAAAAAATGGATATCATAGCATGGGATGATATGAGATGGAATGTGTTGGGAAAGGATAGTCTTAGGGAATTAGACTTTGCATTTAAACCATCCAAGCAGTGAACACTCACACCTAGGGAGCCGTTTGTAGGTTAGATACCTTACTCAAGGAACTTCAGCTATTGATATAGAAGGAAAGGAAAGCATTGTTTGTTCACTCCCCCCACCCAGAGAATCAAACCAGCAGCCTTTCAGTTCCAAACCCGCTTCTCTAAATGTTAGGCTACAGCTGCCCTTGGGATGCAACCCAAAGGCTAGTGGCAAGTACAGTTCCCTAAGCTGGCGCTAGTGAGAAACTTTGGGAAAAGCCATTAAGCCATGTCTGGAACTGGACATAAGATACACATTATCATGAAGCGTTAACACCAGTTTTAGCTTTGATCATTGTCCCCTGATTCACTCTCCACCCTAAAGGTTCTCCTGCGTCTATGGAAGCATGAGTGTAAACGTGTAATTGCCGACCGCTTCACGAGCCCCGACGATGTGACCTGGTTTGACCAGACACTGGCCGACCTGGCACAGCAAGAGCTGGATGTCGACGCCCGCACAGCTGTGGAAGTCGGAGAGGATACCTACTTCGTGGACTTCCTCCGGGACGCACCTGAGGCTACAGGTACCACAGGAACCAGACACAAAACAGAATCAGAACCAGTTTGCAAAAAACAAATGCATTCCCTACTCTAGTGAAAAGCTTAACTTTTTATGACTGGAGCTCTTGAGAATGACAGCTTTGGTTAGATGGTTTAAACTTTGATGGATTATGTCTGAGCAGGGGAGGAACCAGAGGGAACCAACTTCGACATGCCTAAAGTGTACGAGCCCATAATTTCCTTTGGTGACTTGGGCGAGAGACTGAACATGTTCCTGGAGTTGTACAACGAGAGCATCCGAGGAGCTGGCATGGACCTGGTGTTCTTCACTGATGCCATGGTCCACCTGGTTAAGGTACCATGATCCTGTAAATCTTGAAAAATGGACTGAAATATTGCATGTCTGTGCATGCATTATTTTCCTATAACACAAACAAACAACCCCCCACCCCTACTCTCAGTATTTGATTCTTTGCTAAAAAGTTATTTAAATGCAACCTACAGAGCTATCTTGGGGAATGTTAGCTCACCGGGAATGCAAAACTTTTGTGCAACTCAAATTATAGTATTCCTGCGAGTTACTGTGCCACAGAATTGTGGTTTATGAAGGAAATCTCTCTCCTTGTCTTTTAGGTGTCTCGGATAATCAGGACCCCCCGTGGGAATGCCCTCTTAGTCGGTGTGGGAGGCTCAGGCAAGCAGAGTCTGACGAGACTGGCATCTTTCATTGCCGGTTACAAAACTTTTCAGATCACACTGACAAGGTGAGGCAGCCTTCACACACACCTGCTCTATTTTTAATCCCGTTTCCGTAGAACGTTTAAATGATTTAGTACTTAGAAATATGTAGGGTCGAAAAAATGAAATTCACAGTAAACACTACGTAACATAAATATAATGTAAAAAATAGAAAAGTAAATAATTTTTTAAAATATACAGTTAATTATAATTAGTTGTTTAAAATGAGAGAAAGAATAACTACAAAATTATACAAAATGAAATAATGCACAATAAGTGTGAAAAAAATACAAAAAGTGCAAATTTGATTGAAATATGGATTTGTAGATATTTCGAAATATAATATAACAAGCTAAATAAAGTCTAAATGAAATGAAAATAAACAGTATTTAGTTCAGTGAACAGAATATTCAGCCAGATTTCAGTTTGCATAAGTCATCAGCAGATGTTAAACATTTATGTTTAACATCTGATGATGCAAAAGAGACCATGCTTCATTCATGCAAATTTCAGTCATGTTTTCAAAGTTCTTCTTTGTTTTGATTAGGAACGTGTCCAATATTCCTGCTGAAGTGTGAGTGTGATAAAGAAGTGTGTGTGTGTGTGAGGCTCAGACGGAGACGGGAGGAATGGTATCTATTTGTTTATAAAGAGCCGCTCATCGTTGC
>JAQQZR010001046.1:0-12210 GCA_030068235.1 Notoglanidium macrostoma | reverse complement strand
ATAGAAAGCATGTGTTGATCCCATGCAAAGCATCTACATGAAGGTTCTACTCAGGGGGAGAAGAAATGGACTCAGTGTACGATGCATCACTTCATACCTCACTTACAATCTTTAAAATAACAAAGAAATATAATGAAGGTAAAAGGGAAGTTCCTGAAGCAGCATAAGAAAATTTGCAGAACAGAGTTCATTACATCAGAATCGTCAGGATTAACTGGATGTTGAGACCACGTGATGATGATCGTTGGGTTGGTTGGGTTCTTCGGTTTGAAGTTGCATGGTATAGTGCCGTTTCCACCTCGAGCAAATTCATAACTTTGGCTTGGGATGTCAACGGTTATAGATGAAGTCAGCTGCATCACTGTGGGAGGAAAAGAGATCCATTTCCATCATCACTCTCTCAAGCATTTAATAGTTAGAATGACAGGCTGATAGTTTCTAGTGTTTCTGGCTGGCAGCCATCTGCAACCTGAAAAATACCAAACGCTCAAAAAGGTTTCGTTTTGGTTTGTTTGAATTCGTCAAAGAAACGGTGAATGGTAACGGTTAACACCCAACCTACATGATTCAAGGTTAAAAAATAAAAATAAAAATCAATGGCTAGGAAGACAGAAATGTGACTGGTTGCACAAAAAAGATCTACCTTTCAGATTAGGCTCAGAAACTGAAACTAATTTTGTCAAAAAACTTTAAGCACATTGCAACATATAGACACCAGAATCTCAGACACACCATGCATGAACGCGCCAACAGTATATGCATCCTCAGCAGCTGGGTTTCCATTGCAGTTGTGATATTCCAAGTAGAAGAGATATTTTAAAAACTTTGACAAAAATTGTGAATGGTCCGCGTTTCCACAGAGTCCTGTGAGCGATTTTATTTAAGAAAGCTAGAGTTTCAGTTAGCCCTTCATGCAATGACATGTGACTCATTTCCATTTAAATTTGGCTGAACATTGCTTTATTGAAGTAGGAGTGACAACATTTTGGAACATTTGAGTTTTTTTTTCCAAAATTCATGTTTTTACACTACTTGTTTTTAAGTTCATAAATTTCAAATTGTGCATTAAGCAGGTTAAAACAGCCAAGCTGTTGCTGAATTTACTTCTGATGGATTGTTTTTTTTTTTTGGTTGTGCGTTTAAGCGATTAGCAATTCGAAATTGAATGGAATATGTACACATTCATTATTTATACTTTTATGTGGAAAACCTTCATTTTGGAACTGTTTTATAAACATAATACATAGTCTTCTTACTGCTGAGCTTCTTGGTGGATTGTATAACAGCCTTGAATTTTAATTCTGACTTATTATTAGTCCGTTAAACATTATAATTGCTAGTGACTTGTGTAGTAGATTTAAACACACACTCTTTGCAGTTCGTACTCCTTCTCTGGAAATCTCCAGCAACAAGGCTGAATCAAAAATAAGGACATTTATATCCTTATAGACATGTGGTAATTTATAACATTTGTAACAACCAGAAAGTGGATGCTATCAGGTCAGGTCACCAATCATTCATCCAAAACTTGTGCTGGTTGAAAACAGACTTTTTCCCTTTGTACTTATGCAATTAAATTATTTGACTAAAGTCTGCTGAAACAAAGCTTTCCTCCCAACTGTTTCAAAAAAGTTTATTACTCGTAGCCTTTCAACTATCGGTTAATACTTTTAACACCGTGCACACTAGTGGCATCTGGTGGTCAAGTGCAGATACAAACCTTGTCTTAAAAAAAAAAAAAAAAAAAAAAAAAACCCACCTCCATGCGTTCTGATGGTTGGACAAGAGCTGTTCTTTAAAACAATAAAAGGCAACTGGCTAAACCAAATGGTTTATAACACAAATACCACCTTTATATGAAACACCTAGAATCAGTCAGATCTACTTATAGTGAGCTCGCTGTTTAACACACTCATACTCAACTCATACATTTAACCCGGCCCTAGTACTGTACCTCACCCGATTACTTCATAGACCAGGCTCATTTAGGCCTGTAAACACTTGATCAATCTGTCAGCAAGATTATCCTATTAATCCAGGTTTCTCTTGCACGGGTTCCAAAATAGCTCTGCATCAATCGCTCTCAAACCATCAACCATCAAAACCTGCATATGGTTTACACATTAACATAGGAATGCTTTTTTTGACACTGCTTGGAGCTTTAGTTTCAAGGGTGGCATCCTTTCATTTATTTATAACTAAAGGTTAATAGCCAAGCCCAAGGATTCCCAATTTGTGTGTAAATGTAAATGAACATTATGAATTGTCTACAACCACAAGCCTTGAGCCCACTATTTTTTTTTTTTTATTATTCCAGATTTACAACAGAGGAATTACTGTAACACTGTGAAATTTCTCCAAATGCCAGAAATAATGACAATGTCTTCTCAGTACATGTAGAGACGTATATGGGTACTATGTTTTCACAGTGTTTTCGGTTTCTCCTCATCGTTATTTACTGTCGTAATCATAAAGCCATATTCAATAAATGGTCCTGTATATATCTGGGTTCAGTTTCTGTTACATCGAATATGAGGTTGAGGATCAAGGGCTGGATTTGCAAAAGAAGAGGAGTTTGGGAACATCTGGCCTTGTCTGCATACTACCCATTTTTAATATTTTACCACTGGTTTTGCACTCGGTGAAAATATCTTGAATATTTACCTGCTATTTATCATGTAGATTTATCTAGTATTTCCTATAAGATAATTAAAGAAATATAAAGATTAACCCCATTTCAACACATTTTGTACTCTTTCAAACTTTACATTTTCTTGTTCAAATGGCAAACCTTGCTTCTTTCTAGAAATAGCCAAAATGTTTACACTTGGCCCAATTACCTGCCAATGTAACAAGAATATTGTATCAACTCCAAGCTTGAAAGTGTTTAGAAATATTTTTTTGATCATTTTATTTGGTTTGTTGTAATAGGAAACACTAGATAAATCGAAATATATTCAAAATGGTTTCACCTGCTAAGGTATTTTTTGCTGTTCAGTGTGGTAAGGTGATAGCCTACTACCGTGTTTGGCCTTTTTCTTAATTAAAACCTGAACCAAACGCTACCACCTAGCCAAGATTAAACAAGTTAGCTTTTTATATAAAACTCAAAAGGGTCATCTATCATTCTTAACAGAGCAGTAATTGGAGAAGTACAGCAAAATAAAAGAAGGACGCCATAAACACATTTAGCTGTTGAATACAAGGCGTTGGCTCGAGACTTCCGCCATGCACCTACAGCTTTCACCAGGGCCCGTGGATTACCGAGCGGCATGATGGGAAGGCTTTCTGGATTAATTTATGCTTTTAGTTATCATCTTGTGCTTCACAGGTCTCATAAATTAATCAGTATTTACAGTTTTACAGATTAACCGTGGTAATGTAGAACATGCTAAAATCACCTGTATGCAATTAACCTGGGAATACCTTCCTTCAAACACAATCAAATAATTACATCATTCTCTTTCAGAATAATAACTTCCGGATTAAAAAATAACGTGGTTATTATTATTATTATTGACAATTTTTTGGAGGAGGAAACAACCATATAGCCTATTCACATAATTAAATAAATTGAAGAAATATGAGGTCATATGTCATAGGTCTAATTGCTTTAACTGTGCGGGAATTAATGCGTATATAACTACAGTTTATCTCTAAGCTAACAGAGTTCAAAGAAAAATAAAATAAACATGATTTACAGGCCTTGAGTCATCAACACCTTATCTAGTAAACTAATTAACCTACGAATCAAGTTCCTGCCTGGGATGTTGAGAAGTTCAGAAGATGCTAGAAACTTTACTTACCCGCAAAAAGCGAATAAAGCGTTATAATCATGTCTGCGTGCAAATAAAAATAAAGCCCTTCTTTGAAAAAAAATAAGAACAAAAAGTAGCGACTGCTCCAGATGAGCGCGCGCGCTTCTCTTTTCAGCCTGAAATAAGAGTCACTGAAGCCACGCCCACTAATCCAGTCTCATCATGTTCATGTCGTCAGGTGTAGTGAGCCTGGCACTTAGACCAAGATTTCCACTACGGAAAACTATATAAATATATATATACGTACTTTTTTTTAAACAGTTTTTTTAACAGTGCTTTTCTACAATTCTGATATACATTAGTATGTTTGCTCTCTTTATATGTGTCCTCAACATTTTAATTTGCATACATTTAGCCGTTGAATGTTTACACCGAAGGTAGAAATAGGAAGTGTGTTTTGCAGCTCATAGATAGGCATAGATGTGCAAAACTGGTTTGGTGAGTTAGTCACTGAGGGAGGGCGCGCGCTCGCACACACACACGCGCACACACACAAACATAGTACGCTGTGCTTAAGGGTAATTTCCTCTGAACTGATCAATGGTGGAGTTAAATATTTCTATCTTTGTAAACACACCAAAGCACACATGCATGTTAAGTTGGGCCTAGCACCTGTCAATTAACTCCATAATTTAGAGATAAATTCAACAAATTTCTGTATGCTATTTGCCTTTTACTGTCTTTTAAGGAAATCAGAAAGTAAGCATTGTAAATGAAGATTAATTCATGGGTTCTGTAACAGACTCTAGTTGTGAAAGAACAGTCTGGGTATAATGGTAATATATTGCCATTATTTAGTAAGCCTAGGGTGAATAATCAGTTAAAATCTTCATTTAGCAAGACAAGAGACCTAAAATAAATCAAAACAAATGAACTATGTCATGGCATAGTCATGAATAATTTGCTTTTATATAAGGGCTGGTATATAAGTTACTTCTTGGTTATTTAACTGAACCAAAACCACGGTTATAAATCAGTAAATGCTGCCAAAGCTGTGACTAATTCTTCGTGGGAGTATCTCTGGCACCTTGCCTGCATAATAGAGCACTGAATAGTTCAGGCGAGAGTCTACAATATCTGTGTCCAGTCTACACTGCACTTTTTACTGTATTCTTTCAAAACCCTTGGATCAGCTCCATAACTCCCCCCTAACACGAAGCAGAGAAAACACACAGTGTAAGAACTCTAGAACCAGGATCGGAAATACTATATTACTTGTGTCTACATTTCACACTTCAGCTGAGGTGTTCCTGGTGGAGAGAAGCTTACAACATAGGGCTCACAATGGATATTCAAACAAGATTTGTCTTAGGACTTCTCATTGTGACTTACATAAGTATTCACCCTTGGGTGGGGATCTTTGTTTCACAAGATAAAAACAATACACACATCGAACAAGTGAGACAGGTGTTGGATTTTATTTAATTTAATATCAATAAAGTCATAGTCAAATATGTGACTGCTCAAATTTAATTAGTGAGGGGAAGATCACAAGGATGTGTTTAAGACAGTGTTGGATTGAGGCCTTGAAGTTTAAAAAAATCAGTTGATTTTCTTAATGGTTCTACAGATCAGGCGCTGCAATAATTCATATGATATCTGAGTTATTTTGTGGTGGAAATATAGAATTATTCTATATAGAATTATAGATATTTTTAATAAGCTGTAATATTTCAGATTAAGAAATAACCTTACCTTTTGTAATATTGTCTCTGATTTCTCTTTCTATCTGAATGTGTTGCTATATATAAGAATTTAATTTTTTGAGAGGTTTATTTCAACAGGTAAAAAAGTTCCAGGATAATAACAGGCATGCAGGTTCACAAAAGAACCTATTATAACAACCTTACATACGTTCATCAATAAGAAAAAGTCAAACTTTAACTACATTGCACTGTTTTTTTTTCCAATCTGTACCTGTTTTCACTTGAGTTCAATAAACAACACTGCAAACCATTAGGACAATTTTCGCCTACCAAGTAGTTTTTAGGTACATTATTCAATGGCTGAGTGAGAGGCAGTTGGATATGAGTGAGGAACTAGGCATTCCATAAAGACTTCACAAAGACATACATCAAACTAGGGCTATATGTACAAGGTGAATCCTGATTTACCTGGACAAGACTGAACAGGAACAGAGAGAAACACAGGGCTTTCCAACCGCTCAATGGAATAATAGGCCCATGTAAATAACCTTATATAGATATATAATTTTGATAACAAAATTCATAATTTCTCCTTGTTTAGTAACTCTTTAAAAACAGTCAATAAAATAATACAGCAGCTACCTTTTTTCTTTTTTTTTCTTTTACACGTATACTTATTTAGGGCTTTGTAATACCTAGGCCATTGAGCCATTGAGCATGTGCTCAGAGAGCATGGGGGAAAAGTAACATACTTCTGAGGGCAAACCAGCTCCAGCATGTTTCAGCATGTTACAGCATGTAACTTACAGCAACCTGTATCCTTATTTTCTACTTGGGGATAATTGTTGCTTTTCACAACATTCCATAATATTTCCCGCAAATATTCCTTAATATTTCAAGCTAAGTATAATGCCTAGTAAATATAATTCCTACCAACAGCCAGAACATGACCTCAGTGCATGTGTAGTACAGCATGCGGCAGAATAATAAAAAAAAAAAAAGTCTAGCACTTACAGTAGTATCAAGGTAAGAAAATATGAAGCAATATATAAACCAACCATATGTGGCGGCAAGAGTATGGTCAGATGTGTAATAAATGATGATCTATTTATACACCGTCTTGCAGTGAGCTGCTGAAAAGCTGAAATAAGAGAGCTGAGCTACTGAGGGTTTCCCCGAAAGAAACCTGTCAAACTTTTTTGCATGCTATTTCTTTTAAGCGTGTTTTCTTTTTTTTTTATTTCTTGACGAGTGCTGTGACAAAAAGCAAAGGGAGAAAAAAATTTTATAAAAACCCCACAATTCTTTTTCTGGCTTGCCTTCAGTCCTGTCAGTTCCCTCATGCCCACCATGGTATCACACCTCTAAACTTAATAAGTTTAAACAAACATTTCCATTAAAACAATTTCCTTTGCAAAAGTTAATACTCTAAAACCGAATTAAAAAAAGTTACTTTAAAAATTGCCAAATTCTGAAAAATGCAGGACACTTATTATTTAGCACAGAAAATGTAAGTGAATTTAAGTAATTGGAAGTATGCTACGGGCACCTGATGGCCACCGTACATTCGAATACATGCTTGGAAATGAAGAGGTAAGGGTTGGGCATTCAGTTGGTTGCATCCTATGGACCTTTAAGTAAAGTAATCTGCTTGTCCCAGGTACCAGGCTGGTGATATGTACACACCTGTTTTTATGGGTTAATGGAGCTTTTTTAATGTAATTAAATGTAATGAATTAATGTAATCTTGTCTGTAAGATGAAATGTAGAATAGTGTGCTTTACATGGGCAGTGATGGCGTTTCTTTAAATGGACAGTGAATGGGTCTTTGACATTCTTACATCATCATCATTAAAACACGCTTCTACTTCTGTGGAATAGCTTTTCTCTGAGCTCGCTGGTCAGTTTTTGTCCCAGTTGGCAAGCAATTATTACGCTTTTTTTCATTATTGTACAGAGGAGTGCTCAACCAGTTCAAGGAATGATATAACCTTCAAGCCCTTTTTTCTTCAGAATTTTCCAATGTGGCGTCATTAAAAGGTTACAGCACACAATACACTCACCTATATACATCAGCAATGATTGAGGGCACATTAGTCTGTAATCGTGCTGCCCCACTGACCATCCCACTTGGTGGTCAAATGACACTGTTAAAATGTATCAAAAGTTGATATCTGAGTTTTGAACACCCCATTCCAAAACCATGGGCATTAAATTTGAGTTGTTCCTGTCCTTTTCTGCCATAACAGCCTCCACTCTATTGAGAAGGCTTTCCCCTAGATTTTGGACCATGGCTGGGAGGATATCTCCATTCAACCACAAGAACACAAGAGCTTGGGCACTGATGTTAGACAAGAAGGCCTGGCACAAATTTGGTGTTCCAGTTCATTCCAGTGGTGTTCAATGGGGTTGAGGTGGGGTTGAGTGGGCTCTGTACAGGCCACTTGAGTTCTTCCACTTGTGTCCACTTCCACTTCCAATGTTTACTTTGGCAAACCATGTTCTCATGGAGCTCACTTTGTGCACACGGGCATTGACATGCTGGAACAGTTTTTTCAGTGAAGGGAAATCTAGATGTTATAGAATATAAAGACATTCTAGACAATTATGTGCTTCCAACTTCCAACATATGGGTGTGATGGTTAGGTGTCCATATACTTTTGGCCATAAAGTGAACCTTTGGGGGGTAAGGATAGTTTTAAGCACCAAGTCCACAAGTCAAATCTTATGTTTCTAAGCCCTTGCAGTGTGCAGGTACCCTGCATCCATAGTTAGATGGCTTCCAACATTGTTGGACGGTCAGACCTCCATGAGTTATAGAGCCAATTTAACTTTATCAGAAGTGTATCCATGATATGTCAACCTGCAAAATGCACACGTGAACAAAGACAAGTGATCTATAAACTGTGCGAGAACAAAGCTGTATCTGTGTTCATTCAGAGCACACAAACAGGCTTCAAAGGCTTGAGTCCCATTCCTCTTGCGCTTGCAACAAACCAAATCTTCTAAAGTTAGACTGTACATCTGGGCAGGAAAAGTTATTGTTTATTGTTGTTTATTCAAAGTTGTGTTGTGTTGAGTAATTTGAATCTGCACACTGTTAAAATTGAACAGCATTCTGTTCAACTGTCTCATTCTTTTATCTCTACATGCAATCTCACTCTGCTTACTAAAATAGTTGCTCAGTCAGTGTTCTCTTTTTTACAGAGGAAGAATAAGCTCCAAATTTCATAACATTATTGCCACTAACATGACTGCGCTTTGGTATTTATTTTGTTATTGGAACCTTCATTATAGTTAATATTGTTTCCATTCCCAGGTGTGTGGATTCTTTGAACTTGCTTCTGTATTATTCTTTGTATTGCCATTTCTATTTCTCCTGCTCCACATACCAGGAGGGGTGGCCACATGTCTAATGTGGTAATTAATTTTTTTAAGCTCAGCACGAACACACATTAACTCACAGACACAGTCTCTCTCTTTCACATGCAAATGTAACAAATTTTCCTTTAGTCTGTCCTTAACTAGAATTAGAAATTGCTTTTTTAGTAGTTAACCCATTTTTCTATTTTTTCTATTGAAGCTATTCTAAAATCAGCCTTTAGAAATCACTGATTATGATTGCTCTCAGCTAAAATGAAGCTTTTAAAACTTTGACTTATTTGTAGGCATGTAAGTATTCACCCAATTAATGATTTAATTTGATTCATGATATTGGTATTAATACATGATACATGGTATTAAAAAATTTAAAATAAAAAGGAAATTTTATTTAAAACATTATTAATTTAACATCAATTTTCCTATTCTTTTTAAACTTAAATACCACTTTCATTAAATAAAAATATATACCTTTGTTTCATTTTCTTAATAACCAACAATAATGTTTTACAAACAATTGTAAAGGTTGAAGTAAAATATAATAATTAATTAAAACTTTCCTTTTTATAAAAAGTTTAACCTTTTTCTTAAAAATTTAAAAACATCAAACATCAAAAAGCTTAAACATCAAATAACTGCTGTTTCTCTTTTCTTTAGCTTTTGGCAGTCTGTAATACAATAGCTCCGATTTCTTGTTGAATCTGTTTGTAAATGAGCACAAAAGCTCTTTCCCATTTAAATCTGTTGGTGTGTGTGTGTGTGTGTGTGTGTGTGTGTGTGCATTGTCATGGCATTCAGTGGCACAGAAAATAATGGTTAAATATAATGCTAAATAACGAAATGCTGCTAGTCTAGCCTTAACTGTTGGGGAGAGACACGTGAATAAACTAACTCCCACTAGCATCATATTATTTCTTTCATTTACATTAATGTTTAACATTAGTTAACTTAGCTAGTAGAGCAGCCTAGTGTGTCCAGTTCTGCTGACCATGACATGACCAAGTCAGGTTGGGACACTGGCAATTGACTTGTTAGATAAACTTAGCTTAGCTAGCAGGCTGAAACAATGTATAAAGCTAACTTACTGAAATAAACATGGTCTGTGTTATGAATGTAATGAAGTGACCTGGAGGGGAAATTCAGATAACTTGGACAATATTTTCTCAATAGTTAACTGATGAATGTTGTGTCCAACCGAGCTAACTGTCAAGATATGAATGCTAAGTTATGAAATTTAGATGCAAAGAATGTTGGACATGTACACTCTAAATTACTTAGGTGTATTGGTGTATTATTGTGTTACATACAGTGGGGTGTGTGTATAGCATTGTATTTTCCATATCTGTAGTGTAGGCCTTATGGTTTATGATACTGAAAACTTTATACCTTCATTACACTGTAAATGTTAAAACCTAAGTAGCAAGAGCAGGCTCCAGCACATAAGTTTAATCCTCTGTATTGGAACTATTATATTGTCCCTATCATATGTAAACAATGTATAGTGAAAGCTATGGCCAAAAACAACATTCAAAAGGTGAATTTAAGGAATTCTAATTCTATAACGTGAAAGCATTTTAAATTGATTGTTATTAACATGTTACTGTTATAAGAATCACTTTACTATCTTTCTTCAGAGAAATTACTTACGTTTCTGGCACCAGCAGCATAAGAGAAGGATAGGGTGCACGCTCCACATGCTGATAATGGTAACTAAGTTACAATTCCACTTTTAAATAATTATACTGTATATGCATTGCACTCTAAAGATGCCTTTGTGACATGATAGCCATGTTTCTTTTTTTGTCATTTCAGTTCAGTCAACATCCACCTCCAGTGGAATAACAGACACTCCATCTCCTGCCTGTCCTGAGGATGATACAACACCAACACAGGCAGATCAAGCACCATTCCAAGTGCTTATACTGATATCTGTGAGTTCAAAACATTTCACTTAAATATATTTTTGTTGGTGTCAGATTATTTATAACATAACAGTCATAAACACTGATTGGAGGGCCCCCTGTGAACTTTTGCTTAGGGCCCCAACAGACTCTAGAATCCCCACTGACGGCATTAGAGCTTTTACTTCCGTGTACTCCAGCTATTGTGGATTATTGCACCCTCTGCTGTCTAAATACCACAATTTCAGCTAGAAAAACTTAAGAAATGAATCACCGTTCATTATTTCCATTAATTCGAATTGTCATCATTTTGTATCGTGATTTATCGATGCATGATATATCACTACATGCCTACTTATTTAATCTTTAAAAAAAAAATTTTTTTATTGTAATTAAAAGTCTAAACTGAAACATGGATATTCAGTGAGACTGATTGCCTAATGAGAATAATAAGTTACAGTTACAGTAAAGCATCTCTATTGCTGGTATGTACCTTGTAAATCTAGTGCTTCTTGTATAAACAGATAAATTTTCCCTACAAGTGGAAGTGCTTGATTCATGTATCATTATATAAGGGAATGTGGTAAACATTAAGCAGGAAACAGAAACGGGAATCAGATGCATGAAACACCTCACAGCTATGGTTAAATGATGCATTGATGGATTTTATGTGCATTAAGTTGTATTTTTGTGAAACATCTTAAGAATAAAGGTAGCCTGGGAACCTTACCTACTACTTAGTATTGAGAGATTTTTTATTTAATGTACTGTGTTCATATCATTTCAGAGACTGATGTAGATGTTTATTTTCGAAATACCCTGTTGTGCTGCTACTGCAAGAAATAGATGATAAAATGACACTTACCTTTTAGTGTTGTATTTTAGTGTGATTTTTTATTTAACCAGTTCTTAAAGACTGAAGATATTCTAAACTATGTTATTGTCTAAAGAAATAAATTATAGAATTTTTCATGTCTATGCTGGAATAGGCATCAAACTCCATATCCCAGAATGCACCATAAACTACGAACAAGATCTCCTTGAACTGCAACACCAGATTACTGATCACACACACCTGGATTCTATCACCACCTGATACACAAACACACACACACACACAAACGCATGTTGGTTTTAATATTCTTGTGACCTTCCACTGACATACTGATTAATGCAGCTAATAAATGAAATACCTGCATCTAAACCTAACCTTTACCTCAGTAATGAAAAGAAAATATTTTGGCTCTTTTACTTCTCTTATTTTTGTCTAAAAAAACAAAAATAAGAAAAACTATGTGAGGACCATCTGATTGTGGGGACTATGCAAAGTTGTTCTCACAAAGATAGTAAGATCTGACATTTGGTCCTTATAAGGCTATAAAAACCTACACACACACACGCACACACACACACACACACACACACACACACACACACACACACACACACACACACACACACACA
>JAQQZR010001045.1:0-12210 GCA_030068235.1 Notoglanidium macrostoma | reverse complement strand
TTATCCAGTCTCTTTTAAAGTCATAGAAATAAAGAAAAACATTGAATTAGAAGGCGTGTCCAAACTTTTGACTGGTAGTGTATATTTAAACTCATCTTCACAACTGTGTTCATGTAACCTTAAGCCATTCGAATGAACCCTGATGGCCCTGTTTATAGCATGCAACTCACTTCTGTTTTTTTTGTCCATTTCAGCAGTTCACTTTGAAAGTGAACGTCCAGTTACTGGAGTTTACATGATTCCAACGTTACAACCCTCACTGTGAGACTTTGTACAAGTTTGGATGAGTTTTATATTGCCTTTTCATTTTAATAATAATAATAATGATTTTTATGCATAAATTTTATTTTTATACTCCGTTTACATACATGTTATTTAATCACACAAGCCTGAAGAACAAATCAAGCACAATCCAAACAAAAGTACAATTATAGCTTTTGCACTTTAATCCATGTTGCTGTAATGCTATTAACAGTTCTCCAGCAATAAAAGGATGCGATAAAATGACCGTGTGCACCGACTCCTGTGTTGGGAAATAAAAGCATGTGATGTTATCCTTAACGTTCAATGATGTGAACTTGTGATCGCTCTGCTTTCGTAACATGTTTGTAAAAATTGGCTTCACAACGTCAACAAAAGACTACACGTTAGCAGTGTACATCACTACACACTGTCTGTTGGAAAACCTGCTCCATTAATCATACTTGATGAAAAGTCAAATGCAGACATTAAGGGTCCACTTCTCTTCTTTCTAACTGGATCAGAACGTTTACCACTGTATAAGACAGATGTGTAGCTTGCACACAGCCTCGCACATCTAAGCCACTCGTATGGCACAAGCGTAGTCCACATGAGCGTCCACAGCACACGGGTCATACATGTACCCTGTAAATGGTTCCATATAGAGACTGTGATCGGGTCAGGGGATGGGATTAATCAGTCACTGAAAGATGATTCGCTGTCTGAGCTGCCGTCATCTTGTTCTTCAGTCACCTTCTTGCTACAGTCTGGTACTGGGGCATCTGGTGAACTGTGAGTGACAAAGTCATGTTAAACCTCTGGATAAAGAGCTGGTCTCTTGTGCCGGCCCGAGTGGACGTTTCTACTGCCTGCCCTCAAATGTGTCTTTCCTAAAAGAAATCGATTGATTTTTCTCCTTCTTCTTTAGACCCTAGCTAGATTTGCTTTGGTATTTTGCCGGGAACCAACTGTAAAGTAATTTCAAGTAGTCCGTTTAAAATTCAGCTGCTGTTTTCTCTCTCTCTCCTCATTTATCAGGCGTGTATAGACAAGTTTCTACACGTGATTCGTCATGCGTGTGTACTTACTCCTGACCAGTGGTAAAACGTGTACTCGCATGCAAACTGGTCGTGTGGCGCTCTCGTCGCACTTACTGGTGTGATCGGTCCAGCACGACGGACAGAGTATTTAGTGATTCCGCAGCTCAGAAGATGCGGAGTAAAATCATATAAGAGGCAGACCTGAAGACTGATTTGCGGTGATTTTGTTTGTCCAGTGCAGATGTAGTTCATCTCTATTCAAGCGTTTGATGACACCGCTTACATGGTGCGCATCACTCACACTGCCCATTTACAAACACATACTAGTGAAAGTGCCAAATAAACCTTTTTTTAAACTCTACTTCATGCAACTCCACGGACACTCACACACATCTTAGACATTTTTAACATGCTCCATGCTTGTCTCGAACATGCATCACCTTTGTAAATAGCAACAGTTGTTAACCATATATGGCAGTTTCTTTATGCCATTGAGCATGGTGATGCCCAAGCAACGCCATTAGAACGTGTGAGACTAGCATCTACCGTGTACAGCTCTGCGTATGCATGTGTGAAAACCGATTTCCTTACACCGTGTGTACTGGTTCATACACACAAACGTGTTTTGCTCACATTTCTTCAATGCTACCTTATTCACATGCATGTTTTTATATCTATTTATATAAAATGTATTGTACGAACATAAAATATGTAATAAGACAAATAATTGAAGATAAAAAAATAAATACTCACTCTAAGAGAGCAGGGTCTAAACCTTCAAGAATCATTTTGTTTTTTATCGCCATGACCGGAACACCCTTAAAATGAAGACGCAACGGTGACGATTGTTAGCCTCAGGTAGCTGTTAGTATTATTCTAGATATTATTAACACAAGTGTAACTGCGTAGTAATGGAACAGTGGTTACTGTAGTGTCTAGCAGGGAAAGGACGAAGACGTACCACTTGCACCATTTTGAGGTATCTGGCATAACGTGGGTCCTTAGCCACGGTCATCACATTGTCTGCTGCCGGTTCTCCCTTATGCCCCTGAGAGCCTTCCTGCCCTTGTCCAGGAACCTGCAAACAATAAATAATAATCTAATGAACCAAAGCAATGTTTCCTTAATCACATGCACCTTCATTAAATTCAAACATAGCAGATCATGCAATGGAGCGGATTCTAAGGTTCTGGAACCAATGTAGCACCTCTGTATGAATTGAACACACATTTCAAAAGTGACCATGAATCAAAGGGACATTTAATTTTATTACATTGACTACTGAGATTTGCTTATAAGCACATCAGCAGTATTCTCCAAAGACGACAACAGCGGTCCAAACGAACCTGCATCCTGGAATCCTGCTAATGCTAGTAAGTGATAATTCTAATGTTGACTAGCTTCTCAAAACAATGATACTATAAACTTGTTGAGGAGAAGTAGAGAAGGGGAACTTCACGCTGTTCACAGTGAGAGCAGCCGTGTTGGCTTGACGTCGTAAACAGGGAAGAAACTGGGAGTTGAGAAGCTGATCTGTTGAGATTTCAAGTTGAGGGGATGTTTTCTATGGCGGGAAATTTCAGGTTACAACCTTGCCTCAACCACAGCTTTATTGTTGCATCTAGTGGCCAAAAATGGGAACTGCAACAAGAGCTAGTACAGCCTCACTTGGACAGAAATCATTAGAGAAGGAACCTTCTGCAGTCTCACGGACCACACGACACACCCAATTTACCACATGACGCACCCACTTCAGGACATATCAAACCCCCAGGACCTTGCTTCACAGCAAATAATCAGAATTAAATCTAATACACTTCAGAGGTTGGGAGAGGAATGGGGATTATGGGTGTGTGGATGTCTGTACTGACTTTATATATTAGTGTGAGAAAAAAAAAAAAAAACATTTCTCCATGCAAACCTTGAGGAAAAAGATGAAATACATCTTTACAGATATTACCTCAAACACAGTGAAACAAAAAACAAACAAACCAACAAAAAGGTCTAGGTGTATATATGGGTGTGTCGTGTGGTCTGTGAGACCAGTGAAGCTCTACTAGCTCTTGTGCAGTTTCCATTTTTGGCCACGAGATGCAACAATAAAGCTGTGGTCGAGGCAAGGTTGTAATATTTAGTGCCTTGGAGAAAAGAATACACTGAAAAGATCCAATTTGAAGACCTGTCCTTTCTTTTGAACGTTTTACTGACGTGTTAATCTTCTAGTAGTCCGGAAATGGTCTCAATGCGACTGAAACTGAGACTCATTCACATCTGACTCTTGCACGTTGAGGTTACCATTTCCTTATATATATGTGTGTGTGTCATGTCATGTTGGCTCCGAGTCTGATCCACCTCAGAAGGAGGAGAGGGAGCAGTTGACGCTGCAGGAGTGCTGGATCCCACTGCTGGTCCGTTGATGTCTGCAGAAGGTCTCTGATTCACTCCATCCACAGTGACGTCCTCCAGGCCAGGGATCGAGGACAGCTTCAAAGGAAGGACCAAGAGGGATTAAAACAGTTTATCCTGAACATCATATGATGGACATTTCATATGGATTTCCACAATTATTTGAATAACTTTGGGGGGAAATAATGCTTAATAAGCAGTTATAACGCAAAGCTGTTGAATTCTTGACTATGATTGGTGTTGACCCATTTGCTATAACAGCATCACTGACAGTTGTGTCTGTGGCAAGATCTATATGAATGTGCTCATTCTAATACGTTATTGTTTCCCTGATAAAAACAGAGACACGTGTTTTTAATGTGTTTGAGACAGAAAGAAAGAGAGAGAGAGAGATGGTGGGAGACAGCGACAGAGATACAGATTTTTTTTATTTTAAAAGCCCTTTATTTGGTTAAATTTGAAACATAGAAAAAAAGGAGTTTTGTGTATTACATCATATAAACAGATTTTTGTTAGCAAAATCAAAAGGTTAACAACAAGCTGTAATTATCTCTATGAACTGTACATAAACACTCCGTTCATCCCCCAAATCCCCATAAACACAGGTAGCTTCCCCACTGAACCATAGTATGAATGCTTAACTCTAAGCCTTGCAGCCACTAGGCCTTTAATTGCTACCACATCCACTGCAGCCCGTCCTAGCATCTTGTTTTTCCTTGTCTTCCAAATTGCAAATTTTGCCATTCCAGATAAAAAAAATTTAACTATGGCATTTTTCTCTCTTGCAAAGTACTTTGGTGCAAAAATGAAAACCTGAAAGGAAAATTTACCACCTAGTCCTCAAAACCAGTGATCCAACAATGAAAATAGATTACTTAAACGTGTACACTCTATAAAGAGATGAAAGAGTGTCTCAGTCTCTGAGCAGAAAGGGCAACCCTCCCCAATACCAGGATCAAGGTGCACCAAATGTCTTTTCGTGGCAATCGCCCCTTGTAATACCCTCCACTGGAGGTCGCCTGTCCGTCCATCATGCAGACGCTTGTACAGAGACCGCCAGCAACCTTTAGGAGAGGAGTTATTACCAAAAATCTCGGTCCACCTACTAGCAGGAACCTCCACTAAGAGGTTGTGCATGACACACCTTCACGCAGAGTGTATAAAGAGCCATTTTTCCAGCCAGTTCAAAGGTGCCCAGTTTTGGGGTGGTAAAAGACAAGAGTAGCCTCTCATTCTCAATCCAGTCCTCTACAGCGGCACTAATACGGCGTGTAGGGAAGTCATAGTGTATTCCCTCCCGCCACCGGACAAGGAGAGAAGGATCATTCTGGAATTCCTGGTAACCAGCAGGCAGTGACCTCTTTGTCTCTGAGACCAGACGGTCCAGTATTCGTCGAGACCTAATTCCTGTCTTTTTTTCCGAGGCCTGTCAAGTCTGTGCTCACTAGATGTCCCAGCTTCGTGCAACCAGCAGTCTTTAAACATGAGCACAGACTGGCTGAAGACAAGGACCTTGCATGTAGAAGCAGGTTGTTAAATAAAGGCTCTTCTAGTAGCCATTCTCATCTCCTCAATCTTTCATCATTTCTAGAAGTCCCTATTCTTCCCCTTTCCATTAAAATATAGAGAGAGATAAGGAGATGTCG
Source organism: Notoglanidium macrostoma (assembly GCA_030068235.1). NCBI lineage: Eukaryota > Metazoa > Chordata > Actinopteri > Siluriformes > Auchenoglanididae > Notoglanidium > Notoglanidium macrostoma. Next base: position 6,878 of record JAQQZR010001045.1, on the reverse strand, counting down.
TCAGACAGGAAACATATGAAGGAAAGAAGAGAACACCATTAGTGATTACCCAAGTGACGTTTCCTTTTTCTTCAATATCAGAACCTTTTCTTTCCTTACTTTAGTTAACATCTCTTTCAGTCTAAATCTTTTCTTTTTACTGAGTTCCTGGTACGTTGCAGTTTTTCCTAGTCTTGCAACCGTTGCCTCGAATTACTTATCTGTGAAGAAACCTTTCACTTCCACAGTTTTTCCAAATGTTTCATCCAGGAAATCACGTCCGAGAGATCATCATCACTCTCCATGTCCTAATCTGTGCATTTAATATTTTCTGTTTCAGTAGAATCCAATTCAGTTTCAGTCATTTCTTTTGTTCCTTCACCGTTAGTGCCCTCTTTTTCACGTTCCTCTGCCACTGTTGCTGTCTCCGAGTGTTGCTGCCACCAGATGTGAGCTCAGTCACAGCTTCACTCAGATTGTTCTCCATTTGTTTGTCTTTTTCACTCGTCTTTCCTCCGTTTTTTCCTCCCCTCCGCTATTTCCAGACCCGGATGTTTCTCCCTCACCACGAGGCTCACTGGATTTAACTCGCCCCTTCGTTGACCTTTGTGGGGACAGGACAGCTGGGGTAGCAACCATTTCCATTTAGACAACTTGGCTCTTACCTGGTCAAGCACTCCCTCCCAGTTATGTTTCTGAAATTCCTCACTTCCTAAATACAGTATTTATATCTATATTTATATCTATATCCCAGACTAGGGATACTTTCCAAGCTCCATTGACCCACCAGACAAGCAACACTTTTTCCCCCAGTTAACCCTTGCTGAAGAAGCTTTTCCATTTAAAACTGAGCTTTCTTTCAATTCTCGAATGTCTCTCTGATCTTGAATAAACACATTAACATCATGGGCATATGCGGACACAACAAGAGGGGGGCTCTGAGCCAGCTCTGGCAGGGAGAGACCTTTCAGCTTACTCCTCAATCTACTCAGAAGGAGCTCAATGGCAATGCTGTATAGCTGGCCTGAGATGGGGCAGCCCTGCCTAATCCCTCTCCTGACTGGCACAGGACAGCTCAACCCAACTCCCACCTTCACTACACAGCAAGCACCACTGTAAAGCAGCTTTACCCAGCTCAGAAAGCATTCTCCAACCCCAAAGGCCTGCAAAGTGGAAAAGAGAAAAGCATGATCTACTCGGGCAAGCGCTTTCTCCTGGTCGATAGACACAATACCAACATTGGTATTATACAGTTTGCACACATCAAAGACATCTCTTAATAAAAATAAGTTGTCTATCATAGACCTGTCTGGAACACAATATGATTGATCCACACCAATCAATCGTCCAATAAAAATTCTAAGTCTGTTTGACAAAACCTTAGAAAGAACCTTATAGTCCGTGCATAAGAGAACTACTGGCCTCCAGTTTTTTTTTTTGTTTTTTTTTTAGAAGAGTTAGATCCCCCTTCTTAGGCAGTAAAGAAAGAACCGCACGCCTACAGGAGGCTGGAAGTGTCCCTTCTTTAAAGCATTCGTTAAACAAATCCAGAAGGTCCTGCCCTGAGATATTCCAGAAGTGTTTGAAAAAGTCTGCAGGTAACCCGTCTATTCCTGGAGCCTTGCCTGAAGCCATCTGTGACACAGCAACAGTCAGTTCATCCAGAGTCACATCCGCACTTAAAGTGTCCTGATCCTCTGGACCCAGCTGAGGAAGTCCCTGCAAAAGTTCCACAGCAGCGTCCACCTCACAGCTGTCAGCCTTAAACAAGTCTGTATAAAATTCTGCCGCATGCCTCCTCATTTCAGCTGGCTCCGTGGTCACCTTTCCATCAGGAAGACGAAGACACACCATTAGCTTGCTCCGAACTGTCGACTGCTCTAGATCGAAGAAGAAGGTGGTCGGTGCATCCATGTCCTTGAGTCTAGTAAACCTTGCTCGTACTAAAGCTCCTTTTGCTCTCTCTTGTAAGAAGTGGTTCGACTGCGAGACAGAGACATTTTCCAGATTTCTTATCTCTTCTTCCAACTTCTGCACAGCTCTCTTAGTTTTTAGCGAAGAACAAAAAGTATATTTCTGGCAAAACACTCGAATTTGAGCTTTTCCTACCTCCCACCACGGAATAAGAGAGGGAAAGTCATCTTTCCTTAATTTCCAGTAAGCCCAAAATAGTTTAAAGTTTTCACAAAATCTATGATCATATAATAATTTAGCATTGAAATGCCAATAAGATTTTGGTTCCATGGTGGTAGATAAAATTGGCTCCATTGAAACTAAATGATGATCTGTAAAACCAACAGGAAGGATCCGACAATTTACAACTCGGGCAGTAAAAACAACAGGCACATAAAACCTGTCCAATCTAGCAGCACGAACTTTGCCATCAGATATTTTTACCCAGGTATACTGTTTAATTGAAGGGTGTGCCGTCCTCCATACATCAACCAGATCAGTTTTTTAACAATACGAGATAAAAACAGAGGATGACTGAAGGTGCGGCTCTTCCCCAGTCCTATCAAGGGTAAAGTCAATACAGCAGTTCCAATCCCCGCCTAATATAATACAGTCCCCTGGATTGATACCACTCAATTTATCTTTCAATATGTTAAAAAACTTTTCATGCTCAGATCCTAGGTTAGGTGCATAGACATTGATTAGAATAAGGATGAATCCTTCTATCTCAACTCTGACCAACAGAATTCTGCCCTTGACTACTTCAGTGCTGGACAAAATATTAGCATTCACAGAAGAAGAAAAAAGGATAGCAACACCTGCACTAAAATTAATCCCATGACTAATGACATGCTGCCCTCTCCACCATAAATCCCATTCTATTTCATTTGTATCATCGCTGTGCGTTCTTGTAAAAAAAAAAACCTAGTCTTTTCTGCTTGATAATTTCTATTATTAAAGCTCTCTTCTTTATATCCCTGCCACATCTATACATTCCACATCTCGCTCTGACCTCCCATCATCATCCCCATTCTGACCTGTCCTGACCACAGACTCAGCCTCCTCTTCCTCTGCTGGCCTAACTATGGACACAGAGCTACCAGCTTCAGTCCATATAGGAGGCACGGCCTCAATCACAGAAGCACCAGTGTCGCTCCGCGCGGGAGGAGCAGTCTTATTCGGTATCTGCGGCCCGCTACCCCACTCCTCGCTGTCAGCCACAGCCGGTTCTACCACACACACTTGTGACCCACATCTCCACACTCAAAACACTTCACGTTTCCCGAACTAGCATAGACCATATAAAACCCTTCTTCATGTTTAACACGGAACGAGACGTCTAGTGTTTGACTGGGAGAGTCTACAAACATAAACACTTGTCTTCGCAGTGACTGAACATGTTTCAATTTAGCATCCTTACAGCCCAAACTGCCTGTTCGGAAGCCACTCGCAAACTTCCCGAAGCGCTTTAGCTCTTGCTCTAACGCTTCATTGGGAATAAACGGGGGGACCCCCGACACAGTGATCCGGGTGGAAGGCACTGCAAGCGGGGAAACCTGCACGAACTCATCGTTTAAATAAACACCGCTCTCTATGAGCCGATTAACAAAACCTTGCTCCTTTAAGAAAACAACTACAGCTTTGTTCATGCGGGACGCACAGGAAATGTTTCCGTGTCCTACCTGTTCTCCTATCGCCAGCAGCACCTGCTCCACCGTGGAATCGGGCTGCGGCACCACCCTAACCCCGTGCCTCAGAGACAGGGACGGCGTCTCATGGGACGCCATCCCTGAAAACCGATTTACTGTCCGCGAAAAAAACGGCACACGCACACCAAACTACACTATACTAACACAATAAAGTATATTCAATTATACAGTAAACACAAGTTAGAGAAAAAAAGGAAAAAGTCCGAAAAGAAGCTCACGAACTCTCAGCCACACCCGCCACACTCTCCACTACCAAACTCCCAGCATGCAGTGCAGAGAGAGAGAGAGAGAGAGAGAGAGAGACAGAGAGAGAGAGAGGAGAGGGAGAGAGGGAGGGAGGAGGGAGAGAGAGGGAGAGAGAGAGAGGGAGAGAGAGGAGAGAGAGAGAGGGAGGGAGGGAGAGGGAGAGAGGGAGGAGAGAGAGGGAGAGAGGGAGAGAGAGAGAGGGAGGGAGAGAGAGAGAGGGAGGAAAGAGGGAAGAGAATAGGAGGAGTCTCACCTTAATTAGGAAATATTAAATGATTAAGAAATTTCAAATGAAGAAAACACTTACAAGAAATTCTTCATTATTATTATTATTATTATTATTATTATTATTATTATTATTATTATTATTATTATTATAATATTAGCACAGATTGTAATATAGTGTAATATAGTAATTAGGTCACAGTGACATTGCAGAGCATGGCTTATTCAGCATGTAGAGTGTAATTGTGTACGTTGTTATAGTAATAATTGTGTCCTTATTTATCGTAGAAGAAACCTCCTCCCTGAAACATGTTAAATATCCTTATACTGAAGTCATCGTGATGTTTACGGATCCTGGTGCTAATTTGTTGCTTTGTGTTGTATTTTCATTATTATTGTCAGAAGGGAGCGGTTGTGCGTCGCTCTGATGTCGTTATTGTGAGTGCTGTTGTAATGGTGAAAAACTTTCTTTCTTTCCTTACTTACTGAGGAACCCTTCGATGTTTCACTCTCCACTTTCCACAATCCACTGCAGAAGTCATGGAGAAGGTGTTGCAAATGCTGGACTCAAAATCCCAGAATGCAGTGCAGGTGTACAACGCTGAGTAACAAGAGTCGCTCAGCTGTCGCAGCAGGAATGGACGAGGTGATGAAGCAGAGAGTACTGATGAGGAGGTGAAACAGCCAGTCAGACTAAAGCACCACCACGTTGCTCTTTTTATGTAGAAGTAAAGCGAAATCCAAAAGCACCGCTAGCAGAATGGCATTGTGGGTAATGAAGTTACAATACTCCATGTCGAATTCATTACATAGTCTTTAGAATGCTAGCACTTATTCTCTGTTGCAAGTCATAGCTAGCAAAAGCCCTTAACAAATCTCAGCTAAAATCTACATCAAGAAACTAGCAAGCTAACACAAGATAGCTAGGCAACGTTCGTACTAGCTAGCTTTGTTTTAGTTGTGATTGTGAAACATTACATCTTCCATGTGCCCACAAACAACAAAGTCGGAAGAGAGACTTGTAGGCCTTCAGTTTCGCTCTAATATAAAAGCTCAGACGTGAACTTATATTCTCTGTGCGTACAGGCTAGCTCGCTGCTTAGCATCATTTAGCCACAAACAGGACGCCTGGCAGGCAACGCCTGGTTGCTCAACGCAACCGTGTTGAGCGTGCATCTCAACAATAGCAGGTTGTGAGCATGTCATGAGGTATTGAATGAAACATGATACGGAGTTGTCGTTTTAAAAATTACATCACCATCACCTGGTGGCCCTGAAGGTTCAATCCTGGGCTTGGGGTGTTCTTCTTCAATCTGGCAGTATAAATGATTCCCAACAAACACACACAGGACACAAGGGTAGGTAATAACTGTTATAAAATATTTATTTCTTAATCTGTAGACAGCCTTGCCCCCAAAAAAACATAACAAAAAAGACAGATTCGTCTCATGTAGCTAACAAACGAATGCAGAAATGAAAATAAATAGACGCCTTAAATCGTCTTTAAATTTAACTGTGCATGAAATCCCGATTAATCTCCAACACAACAATAACAATGCTAGGGATGAACACAGGTTCAATTTATGTATTGATTTAGGTAAAAAAAAATAAAAAATAAAAAAAAAAGGGAAAAAAAACCCATTCAGTATAACTTTAACTACGGTCTTGTGTTATCACACTGTATACTGTAATACAACTTTATAACACACTTATGCTTAAGTCATGATGTTTGGTAACATTTCTAGTTACAATCTCTGCTTTAACAGCGCTTAATTTCTGAAATCGACTGAAATCGACTTTGTCTCCGCCCGAAATTATGTCGCAATCTTGTCCCTCGATGTTACCGAACGTCCAGGCTAGTTTCTACAGCTACGCCCCTCTGGTACTTTTCCTTAAAAGGCAACTGTCGAATGGGATGTCCTCTGTTGCGATGTACGTTTTAAACGATCAAATAAAGAGTTCATAATAATGAAAGTACCCTCTATGAACTGCAACTACAAGTGCAGCGTCACCGTCAGCTTTTATTACAGTGTTATAAATCAAGACGGTTAAAGTGATCCTGAATTTACACACAGAGCATTACTACAGTAGAGTATATATATATACACACATACACACACACACTTTTTCATCATAGTGTTTGGATTAGGTGGTGTATTGGAGGCCTCTGTGTCCAGAAAGAACGAGCCGTCAGAAGCAGGATCACCAGTTAGCGTTGAGATCTCCGAGGAAACAAAAGCAAAGCTAGCATGCCTATTAATGAAGGAATCCCATTAGCTAGCAGTTAGCATCAGGTGGAATGGCGGCGCTGGGACTTCCTTCACGGTTTCTTTTCTCAAGTTTGTGGCGAGAATTCAGAGTACGCTAAAGCTAACAGGAATGGTGTAATCTGCATAATCTACACAACACTAAACTACACAACACTACACACTCTTCGCCCCAGGGGTGCAAGTGACCGACACCAGGGGAGAGGGCGTGTGGAAATCCGTACAGGAGGTGTTCCAAACAGCAGATCGCCTGGACATCAGAGAGCCACAGACATGGAGCAGGACGACGAGGATGATGATTATGATGATCACACACACACACACACACACACACACACACACACACACTCAATCAATCAATCCACTCAAACCTGATCTCGGAGTTTAGCCAGCCTCTGGGAGAGTTCATCCTACAGTGAGAGTGAGAGAGAGAGAGAGAGAGAGAGAGAGAGAGAGAGAGAGAGAGAGAGAGAGAGAGTGAGAGAGAGAGAGAGAGAGA
>JAQQZR010001044.1:0-12211 GCA_030068235.1 Notoglanidium macrostoma | reverse complement strand
GCTCCTTTACCTAGTAGAAGGTTATTAACAAAAGGCTTGGCTAAACATATAAGTTTTCAGCCTAGATTTAAACATTGGGACTGTGTCTGAGTCCTGAACACTATTTGGATGGCTGTTCCATAATTGAAGGCCTTTGTAAGAAAAAGCTCCGCCCCCTGCTGTAGCCTTCACTATTCGAGGTACTAACAAATAGCCTGCATCTTTTGATCTAAGTAGGTGTGGGGGTCATAAAGGACCACAAGTTCGCTCAGTACTGAGGTGCAAGACCATTCAGTGCTAATACAGCAGTTGTATTTTATAATCTGTGTGAAATTTGACTGGGAGCCAGTGCAGTGTATATAAAATAGGGGTGAGGTTCTGGTATTTTCTTGTTCTAGTAATGCTGCTGCATTTTGGACTAATTGGAGCATGTTTATGCTCCTACTGGAACATCCAGACAGTAAGGCATTACTATAATCTAACCTAGAGGTAACAAAAGCATGAACTAGTTTTTCTGCATTATGCAATGACATCATATTATATGAAAATATGAAAATAAACTCAAGTCAAATCCAGAAAATATTTCTGAAAAATGACCTTTAACAGAATTGAAATGAACTCAATAGTATATAGGCTAGCAAAATGTCTTATTATATATGTGGAGAGACATGCCAGTTTTTCACAGTAGTCAAAGCCTTATTATTAAACTGTTTTGACAGGAAACACTGGATGAGAAGAAATGTAGTTTAATTCCCGAAACAAGTCAAACTTGACACCAGCAATGTTGATTGGGATGCCCCTGCCACCAACAATTATAGTCCTTCACTATTAATTTGTATGTCAGAACTAACTTTAATAATACATCAAACATGAAGGAAGCTTGACCATGCCCAACCATGCTGGTTACAATGTTAATACCATATAAAAAATCCAGCAACTTTTTCTTGAGATAGCTTGCTAATGAGTGTCTCAATCTTGGACAAACACATGGATGGACGCATGCATGCATGGAGGGATAGCAAGAATTGTAGCAAGCCAAAAATGGCCATTCAGTTCCTGAGCATGAACACATACATAATCATCTTTACCTGACAAACAGGAGTGAAACTATTGAAAAAGAACTATTTCTGACTTTTGACCTTGCTGTGACCTTGATCCTGTTTGGATCACTCACTGCTCAGCTGAGGCCCTCTCCCTCCTCCTGCTCACTCCTTTAGTGATAGCATTCATTCTGAATATCTTTGGCCAGTGAGCCTCCATCAGCAGATGCTACACCTGGTGGATCAGGACCTCTCCATGACTATAGGCTGTGCTTCAAGCCATGCTTTAGGGGAGAGTGCTAAGCATAATTTCTACTTAGCCTTCCATTTTTTATTTTTTACTTTTAAATAAATTTCTTGCACTTGCATCCAACTCCATTTCCTGATAGCTATCAAAGAAGCTACAAGTTAACATGAACTGTTATTAGGAATAGTGTTTATTTTACTCAAACTCTGCTTAGCCCTGGTTCAGACTGAGTTTTCTTAAAATGTTGTAGATTAAGCTTATTTACTTCGTCTGGTGTGTACACTGCTATTGTGCAGCCAATGTTGAAAACTGCATGACCAATTAGGCATTTAATTAGAACAAAATTTTCACTCATGTTGGCCTACACTATGTTCCAATTTTTATCACGTGTTCAGGATAAAAAACCTGACAAAACATGTCTAAACATGAGTGCTGACTTTCCATTATTTTTTTTTCCGCATATAAAAATATCAGTCATATGAACAGATCTTGTTCATTTCACATGTATGCTTAACATGCATAGAAGCAAACATGTTTTTACATCCCTGTTGATTAAAATGGTCAGAAACTTTGTTGCTATTTGACTACTATCTCCCAGGTGGTCTCATTACATGATGAGTAAGCACATATAACTACCGACATTCCTTAAAGCAAGAAACATTTTGCACATGAGACTGCAGATCAAAGATCTCTGTCTATATTTTTTACATCAATAGCTTGGAGGATGCTGGAAACTCGAAATTCATCTTCACTGGAAGTAGAAGATTTGATAGAGTACTGTTATCCTGACTCAAATGCCTCATGTGTGAAAAATTCTCAAAATGTTGTGGCTAAAACCGTGTTTTATTCGATACTGGTGTTTGCAATAGCCATTACAATTGTAGGGAATTTTGTGGTCATCATTTCTATAGCTCATTTCAAACAACTTCACACATCTACAAACATTTTGGTGATGTCTCTGGCTCTGGTGGATCTGCTTCTAGGAATTGCAATCATGCCTTTCAGCATGATCAGGACTGTGGATGGCTGCTGGTACTTTGGAAAAGAATTCTGTTATTGGCATTCTACTGTTGATTTTATCTTCACTGGTGCATCAATTTTTCACTTGATTTGTATTGCTGCAGATCGTCATCAAGCTGTGTGCTATCCACTTCAGTACCCTACAAGAATAACTCTACCTGTCGCAGGTTTTATGGCAGCTCTGAGTTGGATTTTGGCTGTAGTGTACGCTTTCAGTACTGTTGGTTCAAAAGCAAATGAAGCACACTTGGAAGATTTTATTGCATCTACAGATTGTTTGGGAAATTGTTTCATTTTTGTCAGTGAAGCATGTGCTACTATATGTGCAATAATTTTTTTCATTTTGCCAGTTTGCGTTATGATTGGTCTGTATGCTCAGATATTTTTAGTTTCAGAAATGCATGCAAGAAAAATGGCAACAAAACAGGGCAGAACTGATGTGACTTTAAGCAAGATATCCCAAAAGGTGAAACATGAGAAAAAAGCAGCAAAAACTCTTGGGATTGTTGTAGGTGCATTTAGTTTATGCTGGATGCCATATTTCATTACATCTATTGTTGACCCTTTTTACAACTTTTCCACTCCTGCAATCATTTATGAACTATTTTACTGGTTGTGTTACATAAATTCAACATTAAACCCCATCATATATGGCCTTTTCTATCCATGGTTTAGGAAAACACTGAATCTCATTGTCACACTAAAAATATTTGCTCCTAACTCCTCTGACATAAAAGTTTATGCAGCTTAAAAGAAATTTTAATACTAAATTGATTGTAATACTAAAAAGTATTCATTGCTTAAAATAGATGTGGACAATGAAGAATACAGTTTGTATTTTAAATTGTTATGCAGATATTATTTGGGTACACTATAATAACTGGATTAGTCATGTCTTGGCTCAAACAAGCTTGATAGTGTTGAAAGGGTAGTGTTGATTACTTTTCAGAAAACTGTCAAATGATATATTCAACATGGATACACATGCAGTGTTTCATAGTAGTCAAGGATTTATTCCAGAAAAAAGGGGGCTTGTGATGCTTGTGCAAGTTGTTTTAACAGGATGAGAAAAGAAATACTTTTTAGTACTTTTTAAATTTTAATTCAATATTCCCCATACAACAAGGTTATTCAGTGGTTGTATTTAATGTGCTTCTAAATAATGTTTGTGTTTATAAATAAGGTTTGAGTCAATGCAAATTTTTCTTCCCAGTATACAGTTAATAATAAATTTATTTTGATCAATGTGTCCACATGTCTGCTAGAAAGTTAGAATCCATCCATCCACCCATTATCTATACCGCTTTATCCATCTGGGTCACGAGAAAGCTGTAGCAAATCCCAGCATCTTGGGGCGAGAGGCGGGGTACACCCTGGGCAGGTCGCCAGTCCACCACAGGGCCAACACAGACAAACTACCACACACGCTCGCATTCACACCTATGGGCAATTTAGAGTAGGCAGTTGACCTAATCTGTCTTTGGACTGTGGGAGGAAACCGGAGCACCCGGAGGAAACCCACGCATGCACGGGGAGAACATACAAACGCCACACAGAAAGGCACCCTGGGTGACACGTGGATCGAACCCAGGACCTTCTTGCTGTGAGCTGACAGTGCTATCCACTGCTAACCTGCTAACACTGCTAACCCCCAGGATTACAAAGGTGTTTCATATGTGCAAGTAAACATAACAAGATGATTTGGGTTTTTCCACATCATTAGATACTTTCCCGTATCTATGTATATTTTTCATGCATAGAATGTTTGTGCCAAATCATCCTGTACTTGCTAGCTCTTTGTGTAAAATAAAACATTAATGCATTTTTTCATTATAAATGATTACTTTTATATATAATAATAATGGCATTCCATAATGACATTCCTGAATTGAATATGTCAATTATAATAATATAAATTTTGTGGCTTATTTCAGGCCCAAAAGAGCAAAGTTGACTTCACTGTGTTCAATCTCCAGAACACACATACAATGTCTAATTGGTCACCAATTATTCATCTGGAATGATATTTGTTTAAGCTGAATTTTTGGACACCAGGTGAAAGGAAATCACTACAGTCTAGAAACACAGTACTATCATGATGGGCCACTCCACATATTTCCATCCTCAGAGTCTCTATTCTTTCACCAGTGGAGTGAGTATGACAATCATATCCAAATGTCCTTCAAGTCAGATTAAGTCATTTCCTTGTGACCTACTGGTATAGGTCTTAAGAAACACTACCCCTCTACCCTATATAGATCCTTTTATTAGGAGATTTGAATCCCAACAATGCCACAGCCATCCATGGGTGAGATTCTATAGAGCAAATTTGTCCATGTTCTCTGGGTAGGAGGGATGGCATCACTATCTCTCCCCTGTCAATTGCTGCAACACAGGACAATTCCAGGTGTCTCTGAGCTCATGTATGATGAACTGGGCAGACAGCACTTTCCTTGAAATGGAAATGATCAGTTAAACAACATATTGAGACCTTAATCTATGACTTTGCTCAGCAGTTCTGTAGCAGGCCTCCAATGTAAACTCACTATCTACTGAACAATACTACTGAACTGAAGAAATAAATCGTAACCTCTGAGGCACAAACAATGTACTACATTTGGTTAGTTATTGGGTTAATCAATAATATAATTTAAGGCTTTATATATGCGAGCAAGATATGCCACATTTATAGTCCTTAAGCCACAGCTGACAGCTGTCTATATATTTTTACATATTTAGTAGCAAATATTACATAAAAATCTGTACATAGTTCCCTGTTGATAAAAGAGGGAAGTAACTTTGTTGCTATTGGACTATTATCTCCTAGGCTATCTCTTTATTCAACTAGTAAGGAAATATAACTTCCAACATTTCTTAAAGAGACACTTTTTACAGGAGATAGTAAATCAAAGGTTGTTCTACACTTCTGACATCTTCATACTGAATGATGTTGGAAGCCCCAAATTCATCTTTCTTAGAAGAACAAGATTGGAAAGAGTACTGTTATCCTGAATCAAATGTCTCTTGTGTGAAAACATCTCAAAATGTAGTGGCTAGAATTGTTTTATATTCTATGTTGGTGTTTGCAATGGTTGTTACCGTTCTAGGGAAATCTATAGTCATCATTTCTATAGCTCATTTCAAACAACTTCATACACCTACAAACATTTTGGTGATGTCTTTGGCTCTGGTGGATCTGCTTCTGGAACTTACAGTAATGCCATTCAGCATGGTCAAATCTGTGGATGGCGGCTGGTACTTCTGTAAAGAATTCTACTTTTGGCATTCAAGTTTTGATTTCTTATTCACCGGAAGCATCTATTTTCCACCTGATTTCTATAGCTGTAGATCGTTATCAAGCTGTATGCCACCCACTTCAGTACCATACAAGAGTAACTTCACCTGTTTCATGCACCTGTTGCAGCTCTGAGTAGGACTTTAGCTGCAGTATACTCTTACAGCCTTCTGTTTACAAAAGCAAAGGTGGAAAACCTAGATGAATACATTGAATCTATAAATTGTTTGGGAAGCTGTATTTTTTTTATTAATACACCATATGCTGTTTTAAGCACATTTATAGGTTTCATTTTGCCATGCTCCTTCATGATCTGCCTGTATGCTCAAATATTTTTAATTTCCAGAAGGCATGCAAGAAAAATTGGGGGCACAAAACAAAGTAGACACAACCGAACCATGACAAAGTATTCACAACGGGTAAAACATGAGAACAAAGCAGCAAAAACTCTTGGAATCGTTGTAGGTGCATTAAATTTCTGCTGGATGCCATATTTCATTACATCTGTTATTGATCCTTTTTTTCACTTCAGGACCCCTCTTGGCCTTTATGAAGTGTTTATCTGGTTGGGTTACTTTAATTCATCTTTAAACCCTATCATATATGGCATTTTCTATCCGTGGTTCAGAAAAACAATGAACCTTATCCTAACTATGAAAATATTTACACCACACTCCTCTGACATAATCATTTATGCAGACTGATATGTTGTTCATGGTGTAAATGCATCTATATTACAAATGCATTTAGTAAAAATGTTACATTCTTTTAATTAATATATGATATATCTTGGTTTAGAGTCTTAATATAAAGGTCTGCCAGTATTTCACAGTTGGAACATTTATGTTCAAAAATCTTTCTATATTAAAAGCCTTTATCCTTTGACACAGAAATCAATGTAGTAATATTATTTTTTTTTAGATGAAGTTTGATAAAATGGTTTTGTTAAAATGAAAAATGTTAATGTTAAAAGTTTTTTATTCACTGTTTCATTGTACATAAGCATCATTGGTAACATTTCCAAGTATTATTGGTTACAACACTTTATAGTGTATTGAATTGAAACTACAAAGAACTTTACACAGAAGATCTATTAGTACAATTACTAGTACAAAAGGATATAACTGTCAAAACATTTAAATGTAGCAGTTATAAGAAATGATAAAGCAATGGTTAGACTAGGTTGCCTGATGTTAGAACAAAATTGTATCGGCGACGATTCTGTTCTTTCAGGTTCGATCTGACTTCCATGGGTGAAGGTATCTCGCCGTTTCGGATCCGGGGATCAAGCAGAGACACAGATACAGTGTGTAGGTGCTCAATCCAAAGTTTATTGTGACAAAGACAAGTTTATATACAGTAGCCTGGGTGTGTGTACATGTCTGTTTGTGTGTGTGTGTGTGTGTGTGTGTGTGTGTGTGTAAGTGGGCATGTGTGGGGGTGTGTGTAGATGTGGGGGTACAGGAAGGGAGGAGACAAATGGTCTGTTGGGTGTGAAAGGTGTGAATGTCCATCTGGGGGTGTGTAGGGTTGTGTGAGTGCTATGTTAGAATGTTCAATTCAATTCAATTTTATTTGTATAGCACTTTTAACAACAGAAACTTATGAATCTATAAATTTATATATATAAATACTCCTCTCACCTCCACTACTTGGGGGGTGGTATGTGTCTTTCTCAACCTTGGGTCCTCTACCAGAGGTCTGGGAGTTTGAGGATTCTACACAGTATCTTACCTGTTCTTAGAACTGCACCTCCATTGTTTAACCTGGTATCTGTTGGAGCCACTCTCCAAGATTGGGAGTCACAGCCCCTAATGCTCCTATTGGAACCACTTTGGACTTCACCTTCCACACCTGTTCCAGTTGTTCCTTCAGGCCTTGGTACTTTTTGATCTTCTCATGCTCCTTCTTCCTGATGTTTCTGTCAGCTGGGATTGCCACATCTATCAATACTGCTGTTTTCTGCTCCTTATCAACCACCACTATGTATGGTTGGTTGGCCAGCAGCTGCTTATCTGTCTGGAAATCCCACAGGATCTTAGCTCTGTTGTTCTCAACCACTTTCTGTTGTGTCTCCCATTGGGACTTGGGAACTTCTAGCTCAAACATGGGGCGGATGTTTCTGTACACTGTCCCCGCCACTTGGTTATGCCTTTCAGTATATGCCGTTCCAGCTTGCATCTTGACCCAGCTATTATGTGCTGGACAGTCTCAGGGGCATCTTGGGTTCTGCCTACAGTGGTAGACCACTGCCTCTACCGATCTGGTGCTTAGGGCCTGTTCTTGTGTTGCCATGATCAGAGCCTCTGTGCTGTCCTTCAGGCCTGCTTTTTCTAGCCACTGGTAGGATTTCCTGATGTCAGCCACTTCCTCTATCTACCGGTGGTACATTCCATGGAGGTGCTTGGTGTACTTTCTCCTCTTCATCATCATCTTCTGTCTTCTGCTGCCTGAGACATTCTTTCATCATCTCGTCTTGGGGGGCATCTTTTTGATGCATTCTCAGATGATCCTTGTTCCATTCTGGATAGTGGCTCTGGCACTCACTAATGCTCATCCCCCTTCTGTCCGTTGTTCATAGATGCTGGATATATATATATATATATATATATATACATATATACATACTGTAAGTGGACGCTAGGCGACAGAACAAACAGACAAAGGAGGCAACGATTGAGTGAGTAAAACTGTTGGTTATTTATTTGTTCCTTTGTGTTAGTGCAAAAAAAACAAGTCAATAAAAGTTCAGGAAGTGAAATTTGTGCGATGGGGAAGGTTTTCTCGTGGTTAGAGTGCAAGTGCGGTCATGCTTCCGGGTTGGTACGGGGGGGAGCTTCCTCATCGTGATGCAGCTCTTCCGAGTTGGAAGAATGGCTGGGAATTATCATCCAACTGTGCCAGACTACACAGCCCCGCCTTGCTTGTTAATGCTGGGTTTTGGCATTGTGGGGATACTCCAGCTTGTTTCGGTGGATTCCGATGGGTTGGAGCGCTTGCCGAAGCTTGACGATGGTGCTGTGTGGCCATCGGCATCACAGTACATATATTTATATCCCTAATGAGCAAACCTGTGGTGATGGTGGCATGATATGAGATGACAAAAGGAAGAAAACTTGAGAGGAACCAGACTCAAAAGGAACCCATCCACATTTGGGTCACACTGTATAGTCCAATTACAACTAACATACTTTAATAATATGGTCAAGTTAATGTGTGGATGCCAGGATGTGTGTGTGTCTGTGTGGGCGGTGTGTGTGTGTGTATGTTAATGTATGTATGTCAGGATGTGGGTGTGTGAAGGTGTGAAACTAAACACACAGAAGAAAATGGGACAGACAAATGGTCTCTGAAAGCTGGTGGGGTGTGCTGGATACGGATCAATTCATATGCTAACTTGGGAAATACAACATGATAAAAACAAGGTTAGTGGACAAGAGTTAGTGGATAGAAAAATGCAAGTAGAATAATGTAGACTAAGAATTTTATGTAACACCTGACAAACTCAACTCATGTACTCCATGTAATCAAAATAGGGCAACATGCACGTGTTGCAACAGGTCTCTAGTAACAGTAAACAGTCCATTGAGGTGTGCATTCTGCCTAATGCTAATAGCCCAGTACAGCTCACAGAGCGCATCTTTAGCATTAGCACTGGGGGGAATGTACACACTGACAATGAGCACAGCGGTGAATTCTCGAGGTAAATAAAATGGTCTGCATCTAACAGTCACAAATTCCACAAGCGATGAGCAGTAACTAGAAACTAGCACAGAGTTATTGCACCATTCACTGTTTATGTAAACACACAAGCCACCACCACAAGTCTTACTGCACAGAGCTGCTTTTCTGTCGGCACGAAACACAGTGAGCCCATCTAGCTGAATGGCGGTGTCCGGAACTCTGTCGCTGAGCCATGTATCTCTGAAAACAAAGACACAGCAATCTCTAAACTCACACTCCGCTGAAGTCGGATGTAGTCCAGTTTATTTTCCAGGGAGCAGACATTAGATAGCAGAATAGACGGAAGAGCCGGCTGGCCAGGACTAGCTCTTAGCCTAGCACAGACCCCGCTCGTTTGCCCCGCCATGCTTCTGCTTCCTCACAAACTGATTACAGCAAACCCTCCATTGGCCGCTATCATCAGGCGACGCTGAGGACTGGAGACCTGGTTTCCGCACCAACCTGAGGATGCATAGCATCTCCAACAGGTCATCCTGCTGGTCAATTAAATGTTTCTTAATGTCCAGCAATGTTTGGCATGGGTAGACATGAACACCATTTGTTTCGATGTACATATGCCGTAGGAGTCGTGCCAAGAAGCAAAATAGCACCATTTTGGGTCCGGAATAGCCACTGTGTGCTACTGTGGCACCACCATCTTGCAGACTTACAGCTAGACTTACCCAGATACAGAGCTCCAGCCTGCCACAGCCAGCCTGCTGAGCTACTCACCTGCACCGACAACACTCCTCTAGACACAGAATCAACATCCATGTTTTCATCTTCCCCACTTGTACTCACTTTGAGAAAATAAAAGAGCACGCTTTCTCACACACCCTCCCCCAGTTGGACTCCCATCATGCAGTGCCTCTGGGAAACCAGTGTGTGGCAGAACCAGCTATCTGAGGAAATGGCTCTTCCAGGAGATGCTGACTCATTGGCATATAGCACCAGCAGTCACCACTCTTTTATATGGTCCTGTCCAGGATGCCCAGCGACTACAGAAAATAGACTTCCATTCCTTGGAACATTCAAAAGGCTTGCCAGTAAAGAATGGTATCAAGATCAAGAGAGAGTGAGACATCCTTACAGGACAGGTGAAAAGGGCCTACATAACACACTATTTAAACTCCAGAACCACTTCCACTGGCCTGAGATGGTGGCTGAAATACAGAACATGCTGATTATCAACATTCTCTTCAAGCAGGTGGGCATGGACCTGGTAGGATTGTTCCCGAAATCCATCTGTGGCCCTAAGTATGTGCTGGTACTAGTCAACTATGCCACAAGGTATTCAAAGGCTGTCCCCCTATGAACAGCAACATCAAAGAACATTGCTAAGAAACTGGTCTTCCTCTTCAGCCAGGTTGGCATCCCTAAGAGGAAGATCTATACGCCACACAACAACAGGAGTTCAGGGAACTAGAGAGCGAGTTCTGGGACATCTTAACCATGCCTGGGTGGACTCATTTGGCACAGTACAATATAAAAACCCCACCTGGCCCAATCATCCGCCAGCGGCCTTAATGGGTCCTAGAATTGCACCACCAAGCAACTGAGGAGGAAGTGGCATGGATGCTTAAGGAAGGGATTATATAGGAGTCCACCAGCCCTTGGTCCAGCACAATTGTGGTAGTACCCAAGCCTGACAGAAGTCTCAGGAAGCTGAATGCAGTGTCGGAGTTCATTAGCTACCCCCTGGCATAAGAGGATGGCCTCAACAAGAGGCTTGGAAAGACCTGCTTTATATCTGCACTTAACTTAATAAAGGTGTCTCTCATGCCAGAGGCCAAGCAGAAACAGTAGCACCACCTGTGGCCACTGGCACTACAGGGTTCCCCCCTTCTACCTCCATGGAGTGCTAGCAACTTTCCAGTGACTGATGGACATTGTCCTTGATCTACACTGCCAGTTTGCTACCGCCTACCACTCCAAAACCTGGCAGGACCAATTACAACATCTGAGGGAGGTGCTGCACAAACTCTGTAGAGGTGGACTCACTGCCAACCTGCTGAAATGTCACTTGGGACCCACAGAAGCACAGTACCTGCTGCTGGAAAAGAAGGCATAAGCCATCTAGACCTACCCCCGTCCCAGCATGAAGAAACAGGTACGCGCCTTCTTGGGGTTGGTGGAGTACTTCCAATGATTTGTGCTAAACTTCTCCTTTGTAACTTCCCTCTTCTCAGATCTCACCAGGAAATGAGAGCTTGACAGGGCTAAGAAACCCTCACTTCAAGCTCCATTTTCTGATGCAAACAGTTGCTTCAGAGACAGGCCTTGGCATACTCTACCAAAACATCAACAGCAAGGAACACCAAGTAATTTTTGTGAGCCAAAAGCTGACCCTGGCAGAACAGTGATACGCTGCAGTGGAATGAGTCGCCCTGGCTACATGGGCTGTGGAGGAACTCAGTTACTATCTAACATGCTGACACACTAGTCACATATCACACACCACTCCAATGTATGTCAAGGGCCAAAGACCCAAACAGCAATGTAACTTGGTTTCTATCTCTCTAGGACTTCTCATTTCAGGTGTAGGTCGATGTGCGTGTGTGGTTGTGGGTGGGGAGGTTGGGGTTCAGCGGCACTCCAACTCTCGCAGTCTGCAGCACCACCTCTGCATCACCAATGTTGTGGACATTCAGAGAAGGCATGGCCAGAGGGTGGGGCTCTCTAACTCTGCACAGCTCAAACTCATTTATCATTCACCCTCCACAAGGTGCCAGGGGAGTATAAAAGGATGGCATGTTGGCACCTATGTGATCACCAAATACTAATTATTGGGGTAAAGTATATATATTTGCTTATATATATACACTACCGTTCAAAAGTTTGGGGTCACCTACTCTTTTTCATAGGTTTTTCTTTATTTTTTTTGCTTTCTACGTTGTAAAACATTAC
>JAQQZR010001043.1:13107-36269 GCA_030068235.1 Notoglanidium macrostoma | reverse complement strand
AGTGTAACAGCAACGCCGTGGAGACAGAGCTGCACTTCCTAACACAATGTGGCAAATACACCCAGATTCGGGAAAATCACTTTAAAAGGTTCCAGTTAATTCCCCCCCAGTTCCCCCTCCTGCCCCACACGGACAAACTGCCCCTCCTGTAGGGGGAAAGAAAGGAGAGCTGTGTAGTAGCTGTGTGAACTCGCAGGGCATTATGTTTCTGCCTGCCACAAGCTGAGAGACAGCGAGTAACGCACCCAAACACACACACACACTCTCACACACACACTCTCACACAGCCCTGTACGCTTCTTGTTTTCTTGTTTTCTATGCTCTACATTGACGCATTTACTTATTGTACTACCTATATTTTTACCTCATTTTTATTATTACTATTTTTTTTTTTTTGCTATTGTTACTATATTTGTTTTTATTGAAACTGTCTCATTTCAATGCTTTAGCAATACTGTACACATTTATGGTCACGCTAATAAAGCTCTTTGAATTGAATTGAATTGAATTGAGAAGGATAGAAGAGGACAGAGGGAGGGAAGGAGGTGGAGAGAGACTCGGGGAAATCCTTTTTCTTGTTTGCTAAATCTCGAACTTCTCAAACCGGTTTCTTATTATCTGTGTGGTTTATTTGAGTTTGATAAACAATTCGGTATTTTGATAAATACTACTCAATCACGAAGAAGGTATAAAGAAGGTATAAAATGTAAAAAGAAAATTAAATAAAAATATGTCAGCAGTGTTGGACCTGGCTATAGCTATGAGGTTTAAGGTGTATACAAAGCTATGTATTTTAATATTTATAGAGGTTTCTTCATGTCCTTTAATGAGAAACATGACACCCCTACAATGGGACATACCATTTCTAAAGTTCTGAATCTAAATGCATTGTTTACAATTCAACATAAACTAAATGGAGTTTTGCTATTTACATGGAACTGTGATGTCTGAATTCATTTGTGATTTGTGTACAGTATTATAATACATGCCATCAACACTGAATATATATCTATAAATAATAATAATAAATAAATAAAACTTTCCCAGCTTAGTCATGCTATTTAAATGGAACGGTGATGTCTGACGTCATATCCAACACCAGTCCAGTTGTGTAGGCGATCTGGGTCGTGCGTTCCTTAGAAATATGACACTAAAATGTTCTCATTATCTATTAATTTTGCAAAGTAGCATATGCAGGAGACTAATTTATAAACTTTTCATATGCATGAATCATCTTATAAAGTGTGTGTATTATTTTCTATTCACATATCAAGAATTATAAAGAATATGTACATATAGAATAGAACATATAAGAGATGAAATAACTTGAATAATCATCTTTCATGTAAAAAAAAAAAAAAAAAAGACGTGACTGTTGTTAATATGAAAAACAAAGTTTTACAGTGACATGCTTTCATAATTTTAGGCACAAGAAGTAGGCTACTGATAGGGAAGACATTTGATTCTTCTTTCACTCAGTTGTTCATAATTCATGTCACTGCTCTCTCTTTTTCTTCTATAAGGCATGCCTCTAAACATTTGGTCAATGGTTCAAACAAGATCGGTAATGTGTATAGAAAAGCTATATATAAAGAGTACACAGACGGGACTTTCACCACTGAGAAGCCTAAACCGGTATGGCTGGGATTCCTTGGACCAGTGATCCGTGCGGAAGTGGGTGATGACATTGTAGTGCATATGAAGAACTTTGCAACTCGGAAGTATTCGATCCATCCACATGGAGTCCTCTATAAGAAGGACTCTGAAGGTAGGATGGGTTTTATTCTGTTTTACTTTAAAGTATGGAACGCCGTCATCTACTTTGATCTCAAACCATGAATATAAAGATGTGTGAAGTATAAATATACAGAATATAAAACAGGTCAAGCAAGCCATAATGGTGAGAAATATATATTCGACAGTACTGTAAGTAAGCAGTGTAAATAAATACACTGTGACATGTTTAGTTTTGTCTCTTGTCTTGGCTTGTTTAAGATATAATCGGCAGGGTGGCAGACTCTTCTAAACTGCTGTTCATTGGTTAAAACGTATCATTTCTCATGTTATGACATGACTGACTGTTCACCAGGTGCATGGTATCCGGATGACACGTCTGGTACGGATAAGAGTGATGATGCTGTGGCTCCGGAGCAAAGCTACACATACACATGGAGGGTGACAGAAGAGTTTGCGCCTACAGAGTTTGACTCCAGCTGTCTTACATCGATGTATCACTCTCATGTCAATGCACCGAAAGACATAGCATCAGGGCTTATCGGAGGGCTGCTCATCTGCAAGAAGGGTAATATTATTATTTTCATAATATTTACATATTCTGAATAAAATTACGTATCAATTTTCTAACGCATGAAAGACCATGCTGTTATGCTGATTTAATTACATGATCGATTTTTTGTTTAATTAAATTGATGCCAGGGAAAGGTGGACGGGTTAGGGGATGAGGTTGGAGGAATGACGTCCAAGCAGAAAGCCACTACCCTAAAACCGTACCCCTAGCTGCTATTGCATACGTGAAAACAGGAACAACATTGTTTTGTGGACATTCCACCACATTACATTCCACAATCACACTATAAATGATTAAAGAGTATAAAGTGACATTCCTTAATTAACCTGAGGTATAAGAGGACTAAACCACTTTGAGGTGTGCTGTTTTAAGAAAAGACTCAACACCAGGGTCGTAATAGTATCTTAATAATATAATGCACATTTTTATTATTTTTATTTTAATATTTATATATTTTGTAATTATCTATATCTCATTATAAGAATTTTATTACAATTATGTATTTTTTTTTTAATAAGAGATATGTTTGTTTATGCATACGTTGTGTGTATTTTCACTCTCAGGAGCTCTGGACGAATCCGGACATAAGCAATCTGGCACGGCTCATGAGTTTTTCTTAATGTTCAGTGCAATTGATGAAAATCTGAGTTGGTATCTTGATGAAAATATTGAGATGTTCGGCACTGACGCTCCTAATCTGAAAGCGGACCCGGACTTTCAGAACTCGAACCATTTGCACTGTAAGCGCTTTTGTTTCAGGTATCTAAGGCAATTTTTTAAAAACGTTGCATTATCTTGAACTGTATAATTGTAGCTAGGTGTTTTTGGGTGGGTCTTTGCTATTTTATAGTTTCGATATAGAGTCTTCTTTTAGTCAAGACATAATGGCATAATAGTGTGTTTGGAATTAAATGAATTTTGAAGCAGTTCCAAAATTTCACTCCTCTGTTGGTTTTTGTCTTTTGGTCTCTTAGCAATAAACGGCTTTATTTATGGAAACTTGCCAACACTGCAAGTGTGTCTCGGAAGGACTGTGTCTTGGCATCTTATTGGTATTGGAAATTCCATAGATCTTCACTCCATCCACTTCTATGGCCACACCCTGCTCACCCAAGGTCACCGTACTGATGTCCTCAGTGTATTTCCTGCCATGCCGGTCACTGCACAAATGGTTCCCATGACAAACGGGAAGTGGTTGTTCGGATGCCAAGTTGGTGATCCTGTGCATGGTAATCTCTCATCTCAAGTATTTAATTCCTAAACCCTGCATTTTCATTATTCATTATCCATTCATTAAACTGTAGTAACCAGCTTGGATAATGTTCATTAAAGTGCTTTAAAACAATGTTTAGGATTAACATTTCTAAATCCTGTTGAAGGATCAGGAAGATATGGTATTTATCAACCAATTTTTTCGTCACAGCACAAAACTAAAATATGCAGTTTAAGAGAGCGCAAGCTCTCCCTACAGTCTCATGGTTTGAGGATGCACATACAGAATAATACCCCCCGTGTCCATGTGTCATGAGCAGCAGGTATGCAAGGCTTTTTTGAGGTCTCTTCATGTGAAAATGATGCTGCACCCAGAGAGCCCTCTGGTCATATCAGGCGTTACTACATCGCTGCAGAGGAGAAACTTTGGGACTACGCTCCCTCGGGGAAAAACATGCTGACCAAGAAACCACTAAATGAAACAGACAGGTGACTGTACATACAAACCCATATTCTGTGATCACATACTGAAAAACTGACTGGAACTATATGTACTATATTCTTATCACAGATATTAACACACTTGTATATATGTGGAGATTATCGTTCCTCTCTTTGCAGTGACTCTAAAGAATTCTTCAGTACAAATGAAGGAAAGCTGGGAGGAAAGTACTGGAAGGTCAGATACATTGGGTACCACGATGACTCATTCACTTCTGAGATCAAGCAAAGTGGTTCAGATGACCACCTAGGCATTCTGGGTAAATATAAACAGTAAATATATATAGTGGACAGGAGGTTTCTGAAATTCTGTGAAGCTTGGGCTGAGTGTATGGGGCTAAGACTGGACTGTACCATATTTCTGCCAGCATGGCCGCCACTAAATTGCAGTCATGTAAATCTTAAGCATTCAAGTTTGAAGCAATATCTGAAAATGCTAATATATTAGAAGACAACCAGCAAAGTTCTGCTCAGCCATGCTTTGACTATAACAAACTTGATACGCCACATCAATACAACTCACCCAATACATACCTGCAATCTGCTTTGACTCATTCTCACCTTTTTGTCTTGCTTTTCATCCATCCCTTTTTCTCCCATTGACAACAATACATTTTTGGCCCCATGTGTGAGGGTGAGTTTTGGAATCAATGCCTTCCTGCTTGGTCACGCGTCATCAAAGAGCCACCAAACTTCATTTCATAGCCAACTCGGACCAACTCACCCCCACACACATCCATCCATCAGCATTTTTTGCACTGCAGAGCAATCACTCCTTTTTTTTGCAGAAATGCATCTCTAGTGTAACACTCTACCTTTTTCGTTGTTTCGGCTTTGATGTAACATTGTTATTCTAAACACATCAAAGGCATTATAATTCCTGATAATGACACAATATGATGGGGCTTCTGTTTGATTTTCTTCAGTGGTCTATATGATAGAAATGATTAAAGTATTGGAAAACTAATTTTCACTTTGTCATGTGCCAGTATAATGAATTCAGATTAACATTCATATCTAATCTAATTAAATGACGTAATTACATTCTAAATACATTTTAGATCGCCAATGAGCATCCGTTATCCAGATGATTTACGTACTGTCCAAATGATTCTTCCTGATTTTCAAGACAACAGATTTCGCAGCATTCAGTAGAACCTTAAGGGTGTTACAGTAGATTTATTCTGTCCAAATGTAACAGAGTGGTTGTGTTTTCACTTTTCAGCAGTGAACTGTATAACACACGGCAGCTGTATTGTGTGTGCTCACAGGTCCTGTGATTAGGGGAGAACCTGGTGAGGTCATTGAGGTGACATTTCGCAATAAGGCAGAGCGGAGCTTCAGTGTGCAACCCCATGGTGTGTCGTATGACAAAGCTTACGAAGGAGTTATATATCAGGATGGTAAGACATGCAGTTAGACATGAATTAGAACAAATATGTCAGGAAGGAAGGGTGGTCAACGGAGGGACGGTGGTAAAGAAACTGCCATTTGATAGAAAACGGGGCATACGGGTTATTTATTGGGAATGCAGGCTTATAAACGAACATCATTTTCATATTTTGCAATATTAACATCTGAAAATACACTATGATATTTGAGCATATCCGCTACTTGAAACATCTCTGAAAGACTTATTTAGTTTATTTGCCCTCCAAATAAAATCACTATTTCACAAATTGCAAACTTTGTCTCTTTTATGAACACACACACAAACACAGTTTAACACACATCTTATTCTGACTCTGTCCTCTTCAGGTTCTCCGAAAGCAGGGGCCAGTGTAGCACCAAATCAGACATTTACATATCGATGGCGGGTGATGGAAGGCCCCTCGCCCAGTGACCCACCCTGCCTGTCATACTTGTACTACTCCGGTACAGATCCCATACGTGACACCAACTCTGGTTTGGTGGGACCATTACAGGTGTGCAAGAAAGGGGTTCTGGATGAGAGTGGTCGACAGGTACTCTACCCAAACACACACACACACACACACACACATCTTAAGTTAGCTCATTTGTCTGTACGGAAATGTAAAAGGAAAAAGGAAAAACATTCACACAGGCATCATATTATTTGTGAATAATGTTTTTTTCATCATTGATTTTGATGAGAAAAATACTTTAACAGACGACAGACTCTGTGTTAACATTTTCTTAGTTTTTAGTCACATGACTCCTGTCATAAAATCTTCAATTTATTTTCTGATTGAGGTCAAAATGTCCTTTCCGCGAAATATTTGAAGTGAATAATCTGTGTAATTTGAGATATTTAATGGCTAAAGCTCCTGAGAGGCTAAACTCTCGCTTCAGTCACACTGTGGAATTATAATCCACAGGACACGATGTTATATCTTTAGTAATGTGTATATTACTCTGTTCACGGGAACTTGTGATAATCGTGCATCCATATTTAGAATGATTATACGCTCATCTTTATAAACACAGCCCTGAGTTTGCAAGTAAAAGTCATCTTCACTGATACATTTTTCACAATCAGGTGTTGCAGGAATGAACGCAAGTGGGGTTTTATCAGCTAGCTAGCGTCAGCTAACATTAAAATGATTGAATAGACCCTATTAATCATACTACTGGTTATAATTACTTCTTTAGTTGATAAACATCCATTTGTTTATGACGAGAGTCTGATTTTGTGTGTGTGTGTGTGTGTGTGTGTGTGTGTGTGTGTGTGTGTGTAGCATATAGGGTCGGAGGTGCAAAAGGAATTTTTCCTTCTCTTCACTGTGATGGATGAGAACAAAAGCTGGTATCTGCAGAAGAATATTGAAGGGTTTGGAAGTGATGAGACCGACACAGATGACGCTGAATTTCAGGAAAGCAATAAAATGCACTGTAAGCACTGACACTATGACTGCACCTGATTAATGATACTTTGTGGTGAATGAACAGCTATTTTACAGCACTCTGTTCAGGACATTTATGTGTGTGTTGTGTGTGTGCTCCCGCTCAGCGGTGAACGGCTTCATGTACGGAAACCTTCCTGATCTTTATGTGTGTGAGGGAGACCACGTTGTCTGGCACTTGCTGGGGTTGGGCTCGGTGGATTTCTATGGCGTTTACTTCCAGGGCAACACGTTTCAGCTGGATAACACTACACGTGACACACTCACTCTCTTCCCCCACTCCAGTGTCACCGTCTCCATGAAACCCGACAATGACGGTAATGGAATACGAGTGTGCAGTTCAGAATGAATACATAAACCCTGAATAAAATGAAACAAATATTAAATATCAGTAAGTAAAAGTGCGTATGACTTGTGCATATATCCACTGGTCCGGGAGCTGACCTAGCTAATGCACGGAGTTACACTACGAAGGACATGGGATGGGTTTATGTCCAATTTTACAGCAAGTCTGGAACCAGTACAAATGGGTTTCCTTGCCAAACTATTTTTACTCAGCGATAAACAAGGGATTTTAAATCAAACTAAAACTTGATGTCAAATTCAACTAAAAGTCAAAGTTAAATGAAGTGCATGCTGCAATAAAATTCTTCGTAACTATTTAACAACACCAGACGATTCCTTTAATCCACTTTAGTAGATCTGTGGAACTGTGTTAAGAAAAAAAAAAACTGAAGTACCTATCAATTAATTATAATATATATTTTTTTATATAATATAATTACATTAATTAGATTGTATTATTAATTTTTTAATAAATTTTATATTTTACTATTGTATTTTTCTTTCACCGTACAATTTTTTTTTTTTTTTTTTTTAAATATTTGATTCTTCCACTGCTAAATGAGTGATGTTTGCTCTTTGCTTCAGGTCTTTTTGAGCTGAGCAGTCTTAGTATTCCTCACTACCGTAGCGGCATGCGGCAGCTGTACTCCGTAAAACGCTGCACCCCGAGTAAGAACCCTGAAACTGCGACCTTTCAGCCTGACGTGTATTTCTACTTGGCTGCTGAAGAAGTTGTGTGGAATTACGCCCCAAACCGGACATGGGAATTGGAGAAACTCAACATGACTATTAGCGAAAGGTGAGTGCTGGGCACTAAAGTCATCCAGAACTCGAAGGCCATATTTAAAGATATACTGAATAACACTGTGGTTTAGCGTGATGTTTCAAATTGACATTGGAATTGTTTGAAGGTGCAGTCCGAACACCTGACAGCTTTTTTGCACCTTTACTAAAACAGATTCCAAATACAAGAGTTATTAATAAGTGTATGGTTACGTTATTGTTTGCACTGCTTCTCTTTTTTGGTTTTGTCTCTCAGCTTTGGAAACATTTACCTCCAAACATCAAAGAATCAGATTGGGCCTGTATACAAAAAGGTGGTGTACCGCAAGTACAAGGATGAGACCTTCACAGAGCCAGACATCAGGGGTCCTGATGAAGAGCATTTAGGCATTCTGGGTAAAACATATATTCCAGTCCCGTGTTTCGTAAAAAGTTCGAGGCCAAGCCAGGCAGTTGCGATTTCATTATAGTGTTGAATGTTATTATATTGATTATTGAGTTGACTAATCACATGATTTGAATAAGTGTAACCCAACCCTAGCAACCTTAAAAAAAACACATAGGTCTATAAATGATATCAATCTGGATCTGACCGCTTTATTAAAATGAGTTCTGGGAGAGGAATAAAAACCTCTTCAAGAAATCAGCCAAAATGATAATGTAATAATGAGCCTAATTTCTGAATTTATATTTTTTTCAATATAAATCACCCCTAAAGGGATCCAGCTAAGGATTCCCACCTGTAAAAAACCTACAAGCTCTTACTACACGATTTTATCCTCATAATTTCTAGGCTGCTTGATAGAGGACTACTAAACAATGCATAGTCTTCCCTAAAACCGTGCAACAAGAAATAAAATTCTAACATTTGTCTGTGTGCAGGTCCCATTCTCAGGGTGCAAGTTGGTGAGAAGGTCCAGGTTGTGTTTAAGAACAAAGCCACTCGACCCTATTCAGTTCACGCTCATGGGGTGAAGAGCAGTAAAGCTGAAGCCGTTTATCCAGGTACAACTACAGCCAAACAGACAACTATCACTCCGATCACTTTCTCTGATACTCGTGCTTGTGTGTAACGTGTTACATGTGAAAAAGAATGTACTTCTACTTCTATTTGTGTGTGTTAGGTAACACAACAAGGTATAACTGGACTATCAGTTCACGTCCCGGACCTAATGAGTCAAAGTGCACAACCTATGCCTATTACTCATCAGTGAACTTTGGAAAGGTAAAACTCTTCATTCAACATTGTTACAGGTGTGAAAAAAACCATGAAAGCTCATTTTTTAAAAAGTCGGCATCGAGAGGATTGTTTCTTAAAATAGCACACCTATTAAATTTAGTACCCAAAATGTTATTTACTTTCTTGTGATAGGTAGAGATTGCTTGTGTAAATTAGTACAACCAATCAGTATGTACTAAATATACGAATTTAATATTTATATCAAATTTAAAACAATTAGTGCCTCAAAATATATATGTGTTATCCAAATTATGACCAGAATGACAGGTTTTAGATTTAATATTCATATCAGATTTGTACACTAAGGTCTCGACTTACTGTATGGACGGTAGTTCTTTTTCACGTTTTATTCCAAATCTCACCACACAATCAGTGTGACACGTAATTACACGTATGTGCGAATAATATTGAACAGAAAACCAACTTTGCCCAAATAAGTCAGGAATAATTTTGCTAAACATGTTCATTATTGTGTAAAATGCTTCATGTAACAGCATCTACAGAATCGTTATTGTTTTGCTAACTTTTACAGTGTTGATGTTCTACAAAAAAAAAACAAGGCTGGCTCATACGTTTTTTTTCTGTCTTATGGATACACGCATAAATATTTATACTTTGAGCCACAAAAGTACAAGGACACGCCCACTTATTAGTGAAATCAGCCATTTTAGCCATACCCATTGCTAACAGCTGCACAGAATCAAGAATACAGTCATTCATTCATTATGCACAAACAATGGCAGTAGCATGGGTCGTACTGAAGAGCTCAGTGTCCTTCAACATGACGCTGTAATAGGATGCCGACTAGTCGGTTCGTCAATGTTTCTCCCTGCTAGAGCTGCCATGGTCAATCGTAAGTGCTGTTATTATGAAGTGTAAGCATTTAGAAGCAAAGAACAGGCCAGGCACAAAGTTGCAGACTACACAAAAGCTCACAGAGCAGGACTGTCCAGTGCAGAAGGAAAAAAATTGCCCCGACACTCACTGCCAAGTTCCAAGAACTGTTCAGTGGTCTGTGTATGCTGACTGAATAACTGGATAATTGTCTGTGATTTAGCCTAGAGCACTTAGTCTTTAGTTCACATGACATTTCTTACACTTCTTTACACATGCCTAATCTGTTAATCTGTCGTACGTCTGTTTCTGGGAGCAGGATTTGGCAAGTGGCTTGGTCGGGCCATTGGTGGTTTGTCGTGAGGGGACTCTGAATAAAATTAGACAGCGAACGGATGTAGCTAAAGAATTTGCTCTGCTCTTCATGGTGTTTGACGAGAACGAATCATGGTATCTGAAGGACAATATACAAACCTACCTGAAGAAAGGCTCTAATGCTCCACACATCACAGATGATGAACAGTTTATAGAGAGTAACTTGATGCATGGTAAGCATAAACAGTTATAAACTAAACTATAAACAGCTATAAATTGAACATTTAGTATTGTAAGGCTGTACAGTATTTAACTGTGATTTTTTTTCTCCATGTGCTGATCAGGTATAAATGGAAAGATGTACGCTAACCTGGGTGGTTTGAAGATGCAGCAGGGAGATCGGACTGAGTGGTACTTAATGACACTGGGGAATGATGATGATATGCACACAGTACACTTTCACAATCACAGCTTCATATACAAGGTACACGTTTATTCAGCCATATAGATGAGCACACAGACACGGACACTGACTTATGTATCTAATATATCCCTCTTTCAGACGGACCACCCCTACAGAGCTGACATGTATGGCTTGTTCCCTGGAACCTTCAGGACCGTCGAATTACAGGCAGGAGCTCCAGGAACGTGGCTCCTCCACTGCCATGTGGCAGACCACATCGACGCCGGCATGGAGACAACCTTCACTATTGAAGGTTAGAGGATTTTCAATGCCAATATGATTCCTTTCTAGGTTCCACCTATTGAAATGAGGTGTACTTTCATATATTAACATAAAATAAATCTGCTCAGAAACAGTGTCTTGAGAAATGCACCTGTTAAAAAAACAGGGTTGTATTTATGTTACGAGCCAAACTGGAAAAGAGTTACAGAGACAGAATCATTAGAGCCTAGTTAGAAGAATTGAGATGTTTCTCAGTTCTAGGAAACTGGAAAGATAAAGATAATACGCACTCAATTCATTATAAATTGTTACTTTTTTAATCATGATTGTATTTTTTTCTCCCCAATGCAGGTGCAAATTCCAAAGCCTGGAAAAATGGTAAGTCTACATTGTAAACATTCGAAGAAATAAAGGCACCACAGTGCATTTTCCGTTGTTGTTGGGGTCGGGTGGAACAAAATACGCATGTAACGATTCATCCAATTCCCAATTCCAGTCACAATATTTTTGGAGAAAAAAAATTCATAGATGTTACCACCAAAAATTCAATATCCCTGTTGTTAAATTTAAAATATATACGCAAGTTTCATTTTCTTAATAACCAATAATAATTATTTATACACATGTGTAAAGGTTGAGTAAACAGCCTATTAACCATAATATTCCTTTAATCAAAAAATAACAAAAAAAAAAAGTTTTTTTCTTAATAAATAGAAAAAGCTTAAACATAAAACAACCTTCATTTGCTTCTTTCTTTTTTTCTTTACCTTTTGACAGTTTGTAAAAAATATAGCTCAGACTTCTTGCTGAATCTTTTAAGTTAATCACGCAAAAGCTCTTTCCCATTTTAGAGCTGTTTTTGCAGCATTAGAACTGTGTTACTTCCACCTATGATGACGTCCCATGTGTTGTACATTATTGCAGCCTCTGCTCTCTAAATAATGCAATTAAAACTAGGAAAAACTAAGAGATTGATCATGGATCGTTTTTTTAATTCCATCTATTTCAATCATCATAAATTTGTTTATGCATGATGTATAGTTACATGCCTAGTACAAGACACGCCCCCTTGATGATACCACCATAACAACAAGGAAAAGTACAGTTTGATAACTTTATTTCTGAGTGTCTGAGTGCATGACATTAAATTATAAAATATCTTTTTTTGCTTCATTGACTGCCTTTTTCCTGACATCCACCAGCAGATGTTCTCCTTTTTCAGGCATCATGTTTCTGCAGTTGTTTTGCCGAATGCTGCCAGCCATCACACTCGCCTTCTGGCTCCAGTAGCTCAGCAGATATGACGGATGGTTTCACTTCACCACTACACGAGTCCTATTTATTGAGTTTTATATAGTTTTTAGGTTGTAAGGTTTAGGCAAGTGCCTGTATAAATGCCAGTGTTTATCATTTTTTCATTAGGCTTTTTTTTGCACAGCTGAGACGGAGACTAGTTAGACTATAAGATATTGTGTATTATAGAAATAGTTATTAGCGTAGTGTATCGTGTGCTGAATGCAACATCAACAATTTAGGTGCTGTACTGAAGGATTTAAAACTTAGATGGAAAAGAGTCCATCTTGGCTGTACATGCCTTCATCCTCCTAATGCACTACGAACATTTTCATCCATTTAGTTCATACAGTTTATTGACATTTATTCTAAAATAATAGCCGGTCCACCCACAGGGATGTTTTGGAAGGTGAGAGACACCTGGTGAAAACTGTGGAAACCGAAGCAAACACTGAGAACAAACAAACCTCTAATTATATGGAATATTTCATATTTTTCAAATTCATTTTTAATGTTTGTATTATATTTCCTATGGTTTTATGAATTGCTTGATATGATCTAATGTAAATAACAAATTTGTCTTTTTTTTTTTTTATTTTGGACAAAATTTTAGTTATTTAAATTGCAGTGTATAGTGTTTAAATTGATAAAAATTTCTCTGTCAACATTATAAAAGACTGTGATAGTTGTTTTTTTAATCGGGCATGGATAGGCGGTGTCCTGGGTTTATTTTCAAGAGAAAATCGGCGCATGTGCGGAGTTTACATTAAAGCAAATTTCAGATCACAGAAAATTTACTTCTGTACTTTCAAACACATTCGACACAGGGGCACTGAACACAAGTCGAAATCCGGTGCTCCCAGACCTAGTTTCAGTTAAACTGGATCTGCACTCTAGATTGTTCCCCTGCAATCACCCCTTATCATGGACTGTATCACCTCCAACCTTCACACCTTTAGGACACACCTGCCTCAACAGTATGCATAATGCAGATGTGAATTATTCCTGCACTGAGCTTAGTGGTAAAACATATAGCTCTGTGCCCTAATATTTACAGATTCATTTGAATAAAATCACTTTTTAATTTCATATTTTCCTAGAGGCAAAAGCCAACAACAAAAAAAAAAAGTAGCACATTTTTGGCCAAAGAATAATAAAATGAATAAAATTTTAATTAATTACAAAGGAAAAACTGGGAAGTTGATTATTTCCAGTATCAGCATGTCCTGAAGCATTTTATTCGTCTTTATACCACATTTGCCAATAATTACATTTCTTTTTTTCATTTATTAATTATTGACAGATTAAATTTTAACATTTCTAGTTATATTTAATACTGTTCCTGAAGACAAGCTGCAAGTTCCTGTTATCACTTAAATGTCCTCACTAGCGAGAAAGAAATGCATCTTGTCATGTTACAGAGAAACCGGTCCTTTGTCCTGTGGCGACTAGAAATGGTTAAAAAGTATTACATGTCACTCATTAAAGCTAGGGTAGATATTTTTGGAGAAACCAGCAAGAGTAAGCTAGAAAAATCCCACCGCCTCCAAAACACATGAATGCACACTGCCTGATTACTGCTGGAGGATGAGTCCACGAGAGACAGCGCGCTGGTGAGAAGAGCGTAGTGCGTCATTGTCATATCCAACTACGTTATGTCTCATTCACATGTAAGAAAACATTATCATAATGAATGTAAACAACGAACATGACTACTGTTAGTATTCACAGCTGACAACTAGCACGCTAGCTTTAGCAATATGTCTGTCCAGCCTTGAGGACGACCACATGTCACATGCAAACAGGACCAAATGAAATAACTGGACGGGCTTTTTATGATCTACAATGTTAAGGGTGGAACTATAGATGGCTACATCACCCAGGAGTTATTAATAATAATAATAATAATAATAATAATAATAATAATAATAATAATAAGTAGTAGTTTAATCCGTTCATTTGTACTGTACAGTAAACAACAGTTACAATTTGTAATAATTTATCTTTTTAATGATCTCGTACAAAACTATCAAAGAATACAAACAATATCTAAAAATATATATTTTATTGAGTTACATTTTGCAGTTTCAAGCTTAACAGTCTTAAATAATTTAGTACTGCGTAAAATACTGATTATTGAAAATCTGGGATTTTGGATTGGAATTGTTTGTAATTCTGAATGATTTGGCACAACTTAAACATAATAATATTGTTACTACTAATAATAGTGTCCGATTGATAAACGCTTTAGTTACACACTTTAGTTCATAAAATGTTATATATATATAGAGCTACATTTGGGAAAGCTGGTTCTAATATTTCTTTTTCAGCACAACTGTCACCTATTGTTTATTCTCTTTACTTTGCGTTTGCGAAAAAAAAAAAAAAAAGCATTATTAATTTAATAACATCACCGGAAAATGAACCTGTGTTTGAATATTGTGGGTGCTGAAACCCCTACTTCCAGCAAATCGAGTTGAAAGAGTGGTTTTAGCTCATGCTTAGCCAGTTTGCAGCCATTTGATAACAATATTACAGCAATATTATTAAATTAGCAGTAGCATTATTGCATTTGTGGGTTATTTTATTTGTAAAGCTATTTTGTGTTGAATAAGCAAAACTATACCTATGTTACTAAGTACAGGATTAAGACGTGTTAAATGATGGCTTTGCTTGTAATGAAATACTCTAGGGAGTATATGTGTGTGTGTGTGTGTGTGTGTGTGTGTGTGTGTGTGTGTGCGTGTGAGTGTTTGTGTGTGTGTGTGTGTGTGCACACATAAAAGCCTGTTCAGAGCTGTCTCAGTGTAACAGCCGATCTTCATCAGGACCACCTTCATCATCACTTTGTTGTTCAGCAGGTAGCGGTCGCGTGTTATTGGCACGGATGCTGATCAGGTGAGGAGAGGTGGAGATCAGGCTGGCCACGCCCCCTGCAGTCACACCGGTACCGTCCAGATTTACCTGACTCAGCTTCATACCGTGAAGAAACTTTAATCCTGGAAATGAGACAAAAAGATAAACGAGTGTTTTATTACACCGTATATGTGACACCCTTTCACTGCTTTCGCATTAGATTGTTTTCTTTCCTTCACAACTTACAGCGCACGTAATAGAAAGAAATTTATTTTCTGTGAAAGAGCCAGCTTTTTTTGTCGTCACAACAGTGAGCTTCCAAATCAGGTGGAGGCCTGAACATCTTGGGGTGAGCAAATATTAGGAGCCGTAAGACCTCTGAGCTAATCTGAACTGAGTATTAATGTATATAAACATATGAAATCTTTGAAAAGACAAATAAGGCAGTTCATTTGCTGGTGCAATCAATAGGGAGAAAGCTGTAGTAGCATTGCTATGGTTACAAGGTATGCATCCTGTGAATTATTATTATTATTTTTTTTATATCAGTACATAAATCTCTCTATCCAGCATCATTTATGTGTTTAGAAAAACAGCTTTACACTTGATTTAGTCTTTTATACTGCAAGTAAAATCTTTAGTCAGTAATCTCTAATCTGACTTTACTATATCTACAATATGTAATTTATAATGTAGAGTCTACAATTTGTAATATATAATCTGTAACTGACAATATGTAATCTATAACCTGTAAACCATAATTTGTATCTATAGTGTATAATCTGTAATCTGTCATTTATAATCTATGAGCAATAAATATGCAATCTGTAATCTGTAATTTATCTTTTACAACTTGTAATCTCGAAAAAAAAATATTTTTTTAACTTTACCCCGATCAGTGATACGTGTTTTGCTCAGGTTGAGTTTGGTCAGTTCACTGCAGCGAATTAACGCTTTCAGTACCGAATCTCCCACCTGCGTGCAAGACAAACCTAGAACCTACACAAACACAAACAAAACACAATGAATACAATGGTCAAAGTCACAGATTTTCTTTTTATTTTGAGAATTAGCGGGGGAAAAAAAAAAAAAGTGCATTACTGATGACAAAATTCCCAGTACGAGAGCTCATTTAGAATTTAACTAAAAACCACCTAATTTATATCCTGACTCTGAGTGCGTCTGTCACCGACAGGACAAAATCGTGGCTTTACCTTTCCATATGTTCTCTCATGCCTCTTCACTCCCTGATATTTGTTTTTGCTTCCTTGCTAAGCTTATGGCACAGGTGTGTGTGTGTGTACCTGTAGGTAAGGCAGGCGTGTGATGAACTCAGTGACTCCACGGCTGGTCACGGCTGTTCGGTTTAGGCACACGTCTATCAGCAGAGTGAGAGTGGACAGCGCTGATAAGCCCACATCAGTGAGCGGAGTGTTACTCAGTGAAAGCTTCTTCAGCCTGGAGAAAGAGACAGACAGACAGATTGGTTTAAATATCGATTAAAAATTCTAACATTCATATTTACTGCACCGAACCACATATAGACTTAATCCATTACGCATAACATAATCAGGAATCTTACATCTGACTAAAACCTTCCTGGTTATGCGTAACGGATTTGATAAACACGTTGTCCATGATTTACTAAAGGTCTGCGTGTTTAAAACAAAATGTAAATTAATAACACCCGCCAAAAAAAAAAGTCTTACTGACTAAGACATTCTGCCTCAGTGCCAAATGAGAATAGTAAAATCCAGTATTGTGTGTTTGCCTTTATGAATACGGAGCGATTGATTACACCTGAAAGTCACTTCCCAAATGATGACTGAATAAGCAAATAAATACATGTATTTAATGTTTCCACCATGTGATGAAAAAATGACGCGATCTACTAGATTGTAATAATAACAATGTAGGTTATGATTTAAAAAAAACTTAAAATAACTTAATATTAGAACAAAACCTGGTTTCAAAGTGTATATCCGCAACTAGTTTGCACCTCTGATGCAAAAAAAAAAAAAAAAGGGGGGAATTTACAAATGTTTCAACCTATAAACCGAACACAGACTTTTACTTTAAGTTCAGATTGTATTCTGTAGAGTTTATATTAACTTATAACGCTAAATCAGCATTATATTAGACGTGCAATTATGCATGGGGGGGCTATGTTTAGTATATTTATATACTATGTTTATATATTTAGTGACCATTACACCTATGTGATTTTTTAACATCCCGTTCCAAATTTTCTTCCCTTTTCTTTCCCTTCAGTAGATTGGTTTTCTGCCTGATGAATCTTATTCTCATTTGTTCTGACAGCTGCATTAGGAAAAAATGCAGAAAGGCTAAGTTTTCCGGTGTCTCCAGTACCGCCATGGAAAGGAGTCAACTGTAGTACCTCTGTATTTGTTTACTTACTATGTTACAGTCTAGACATACCGAGTCATTTTTCCCAAGTGTGAGATTCCCTGGTCGGTAATGTGTGTGTAGTCACTCAGGTCGAGTTCAGAGAGCAGTGTGTGCGTGCAGAGGAAGAAAAGCCCAGCGTTGGTCACCGAGTGACGGCCAGGAAGCGTTAACTGAGTCAGAGTCAGCCCTGCAACAAAAATCATTTACACATGAATACAGGAAATACTAAAAACAGATCAACCCAAACATGTGATCATCTGCATTGTGACCTGTCTGAAATCTGCTCTTCATAGCAAGTGCTGGAAAACGTCCTGACTAACACAGAGCGAGACGACTGACCTGAGAGGATCTCGAGCGTGCGATCACCGCTACTGACAGGAACGCCATGAAGACTGAGTGATGATAGACTGCGGTGAGCTGAAAGACACTGCAGGGATTCTTCTTTGACTTGAGTGAAGTCAAGGTGGAGAGTCTGTAGATCGTGCAGATCGGCCAGAGCGGACACGTCACACACCTGAGAGAAACGCGAGCGAAACAGAAATGTCATACAATAATACAAAAAGATTTATATCGGTTATGTGTTTCAAAAAGATCACATTCATACTACATTTTTAATCATCTTGATTAATCCCAGTCTTTCAAGCTTTAATTCTTGATTAGTCCCAGGGCTAGAAAAGAGCGTGGCCAGGACATGTGTGTGTGTGTGTGTGTGTGTGTGTGTGTGTGTTACCCTGGTGTGTGTGATGCTGAGCAGACGCAGCCGTGGTACACACACGCGCAGTGCATTTAATGTTTCCTCTGTAACAGCAGTTTGGTTTAAACTCAGGTGAGCAAGTACGGGAGGAGCCGACTGAAGGAAGACCAGCAGGCCGGCATCACTCACTTTAGTGTGATCCAGAATCAACACACACAAGGACCTAAGAGCTGAACACACACACACACACACACACACACACACAGATTAGAGCTGGACAAGACAACACTTGAAATAAGCCCATGCTGCATGTTTAAACTGATTTGTGGTTATGTGGTCATGTCGGAGGACTATAACAGATGTCGTATAACTTACGTGTCATGTGGTGTAAACAGCCGTCCGTGAGTTTAGAGCAGGACGAGAGATTCAGATACTGCAGCTTCACCAGTTTACACAACTCGGACAGCCCGCAATCTGGCAGAGAGAAAACAAAAGCAAACGTCTTTTACAGCTACACAGGAACACACCATCACTTACAGTTAACCTAAAGCTGGGTTTATGTTTAGGGGTCATTTTTGTATAATAAAGCATATGCAAAATCGTTGCCATGTATATCCTGCGTTTATTCGGCTTGATGATTTGTGAAAAAATATATACACCACGTCCACATGGTGCAGTACCAATACTACCAGTCATACAAATTTACAAAAAGCAATTATATATATCCAATTGGAGTGATAGTTAATTTTACATATTAAATAAGGTAAAGACGCACACACGGGCGTACCAGTGATTAGCGGCGAGTTGACCAGGCTCAGATGTGTGAGGTGTGTGAACGTCCCGAGTTGTTGCAGCAGTGTGTTGGTGGTGTATGGGTAGCTGTTTAATGCTAGCGTCCTGAGCGAGCAGCCAATGAAGAACTGAAGAGTTCGAGGGTTCAGAAGGCGATCTGAGGTCATCTGACCCAACAACCGCTCAGCCAGCTCTGGGGTCAAGCACGAAAAACTGCTGACGAACTGCATATAAGGAGCTGAGAGCGAGAGCGAGAGCGAGAGAGAGAGACATTACTGTCATCGCTGTGTATTTCAGCAGATGATATAATTCACCAAAACGGAAAAATAATAACAATAAGAAGGAATATGCATGTGTTTATAATGTTTGCATGTTTCTGACCACTGGTTAGGGAGATGGCGGCCTGTGTTGCCATGGTGACGAGCTTGGGCACACTGCAGGGTTTCTTATGGGGAACCACAGACTCGGTGTGATGCTGCTGTTGATCATTTCTCTGTAAGCGCTGTAATGCTGCCTCACCGGGTAAAACTCTGCCCTCTGCTGGATCCACTGAGGCATTTGGATCCCTACACACACACGCACGCGCACACACACACACTTAATTATATGCTATCTTAAATACTGATCATTGACTCGTGGAGTAAGACTAAAGTTACAATTATAGGTATAGGAGCAAACTTAAAATAATTATAGTAATATATAAAGCCAGTATAAATATTCTTCAAAGAGTAAAAATGTGTGTGTGTGTGTGTGTGTGTGTGTGTGTGTGTGTGTGTGTACCCCAGTCTGTTTCCCTGAATCGGCCAGTAATGCTGATCCTGATCACGGTGCTCGTTAAAGAAAGGAAGGCGAGGTACAGCTGGGATAA
Organism: Notoglanidium macrostoma; assembly: GCA_030068235.1. Classification (NCBI taxonomy): domain Eukaryota; kingdom Metazoa; phylum Chordata; class Actinopteri; order Siluriformes; family Auchenoglanididae; genus Notoglanidium; species Notoglanidium macrostoma. Next base: position 16,270 of record JAQQZR010001043.1, on the reverse strand, counting down.
AAAAAGAAAAAAAAAACAAGTCCATACTAAGAGATACAGACTATTTATCCATGCCACTTTTACAACTTGGAATACACAAGTTCAATACCATTAATATCTGCCAATGCCTGTTCTTCAGCATCATCATCATCATCCCCATCATTGCCATCTTCTCCTGGCACCAGTCTCTGTCCACGGCCTGCCCATGAGAAACCCACTTTAAACTAATATTAAAGTGCAAATGAAAGCAAACTAAAAAGATCTTAGACAAATTCCTACATGCAATCGCTGGCCAATTTATTAGGAACGCCTGTACATTCATGCAATTAACAATAAACTGGCAGAAAAACATGGGAAAGGGGGGAAATGTGATCTCAGAGATTCTGACATTGTCTTTGGTGCCAGATGGGCTGGTTTGAGTATTTCAGAAACTGCAGATCTCCAGGGATTTTCACACACACAGTCTGTACAGTTTATACAGAATGGTATGGAAAAAAGAAAACCGGAAAACACATCCAGTGAGTGGCAGTTCTGGTTCGAGCTGTCTATCCATCCATCCCTTATCCGTACCGATTCTCCGTTAGGAGTCATGGGGAAGCTGGAGCCAATCCCAGTTGACTTCGGGTGGGAGGCGCGGTACACCCTGGGCAGGTCTCCGGTCCATCACAGGGCTAATACAGAGACCAACAACCATTCCACTCACATTCACACCTATGAGTATTTAGACTAGCCAGCTGAGCTAATATGTATGCATTTGGGCTGACGGTGGAAACCGTAGTGCCTGGAGGAAAACCACGTGACAAAAATGTCAGGTTTTGGTGATCTCATTCTGAATTCACAGTTCCTGTACTCCATTGTGGATTCAGTGTGACTGTGACGACACACAAGTGAGAGAAGCCAAATTGCCATAAAGATAGCATCATGGTTTGTACCTACTGCAAATAAATAGTGTTGGCAACTGCAGAAAAAAAATGAAAACTAATATTATGTTGCACGAGTCAGCGAGACACCTCGACTCAACCTCGTTCGTTCACTAGGACGGGCATGGATGCATTTGGACAAAGCTTCAAAAAGTCAGCAGAATGATCCACTAGGCTTTGCATCACATTGCAATTGCCTCCTGGAGTTCGCGCAAATTTATGCTGCTGCACCACTGAAAAAACAAGAACGTGCATGCATTTTATACATAGCGTAAGTCTTGGGAAACTGAGCTCTGTGTGTGTTTGCGTACCCCAGCGGTGACGAGGTTCAGCGATCCCAGCATGCACCATGTCGTCCCAGCGTAGGGGCTGAAACTCGGGCGGAGCTACAGGTTGGGGTAACTCGTTTGCCCCTTGCTGGGCAGCAGGGTCACTGCTAGGTGGCTCAGGTTCATGGACAGTAGCAGGGATGGAGGGATCAGTAGGAGCGATGGCCTGAAGGACGAGTGCGGCGTTCGGCGTTAAACCGAGAGAGCGCAGTGACAGAGACAAGTCGTCATCGCTGAAGCGCCGACGAGGAAAACCATGAAAAAGGGTGAACGGGGGAAGAGACGGATGGAGGGAAGTGACCTGATCGACGACGGCCCGGAGAGGAGCGTCTGCCGGAAAACACACACGCAGAGACTCGCCGGAGGGGAGACGGATCTACGACACACACAGACAAGAAGTGATATTAATACTAAATGTAAATACAATCGAAAACTAACCAAAGAAAAAAAACTTAGCAACTTCGAGAACGAGAAACAAATCTAAATCTATGAAAGATAAAATCTACATTTGTACCATATTAAAGAAAAATGAAATTATTGGCAAATTGCTGTGGTATGAGAGGAACAAAACAAAACCATTTCTGGATTAGAAAATGATCCACTTTTGGGTTGTGCTCGCTTTATCACGCCACGCTGCTGCTGATTTATTTCCTACAACAGTTTTTTATTCCTTGTACATCAAGAACCTCATTATAATCACACATCTTTATTTATTAGCTCCATATTCAGTGGGATATTCATATCTCTTACAACTTAATGAAATCATGTCCGTGTCTGAGTTTGCATTCTTACCATCAGGACGCAATTGATGTCCGTGCCGCTCTGCACTCGTTCGCTCGGTTTCTCTCGTTCAGTGACAGTAGGAGCGATGGTGTGTTTCTCCTGATGAGCACGCCGGTCTTCTGCGATTCGTTTCAGGATTAACTCTCGCTCCTGAGAACACACACACACACACACACACACACACACACATTTACATGAGGCATGCCAGAGGGAGGGACTGTCTCTAAACCGACAAACCAACAAAACAAACGAAGTGGCATACCAGCTGACAAAATATTCTAGTTACTTCAAGTGAGAGGTGGACTCCAGGAGGAATAAACAGAGAACGATAACCAGCCAGCTGTCAGGTAATATCTGCTATGGCATTAATTGTACATGAGGAGTTGGTGTTTCTCTCTCTCCACTGGGTGTAAATTATCTTTTTTGATGAACATGATACTGATCTGACCATTTTACTCATGTCTGGTACGGTTGTAACAAAATCAAGCACTGCACGTTCATGCTCAACTTTTATTTTGCGTCCTGTTGGATACATTCCTGATGAACGAGCTGCTGCTGTTTCAGAACTGATTTAATTCGACACACACCAAAGAAGTAGAAGAAAGGCTTTCGTAAACCAGTAATAGTCTTAATACCGTAATGGCCCGAATTTAAAGAAAGGTGTGTGTACCTGTGTGTTTTGTCTCCTCTCGGCCCGGGCGTGCTCTGCGGCTCTCTGTCGCTCCTGAGCGAGAAAATCGTTGTTCTGCTTTATTCGAGACCTTACAGGTTCGGGTTCTGCTGCAGGACAATGCAGCACCAAATCAGCACCTTCAACACACACAAAGTGAAGTTTAATAGTGTGAACTTTATTAATGTGATGTTTGTTAGTGTGAAGTTTAATAGTAAGAGGTTTGTTGGTTTGAGGTTTGTTAGGGTGTGTTTTTAAAGGTGAGCTGTATTAGTGTGAGGTTTATTAAAGGTGAGGTTTATTAGTGTGAGGTTTATTAAAGGTGAGGTTTATTAGTGTGAGGTTTATTAAAGGTGAGGTTTATTAAAGGTGAGGTTTATTAAAGGTGAGGTTTATTAGTGTGAAGTTTATTAAAGGTGAGGTTTATTAGTGTGAGGTTTATTAAAGGTGAGGTTTATTTGTGTGAGGTTTATTAAAGGTGA
>JAQQZR010001043.1:0-13007 GCA_030068235.1 Notoglanidium macrostoma | reverse complement strand
TTTATTAAAGGTGAGGTTTATTAGTGTGAGGTTTATTAAAGGTGAGGTTTATTTGTGTGAGGTTTATTAAAGGTGAGGTTTATTAGTGTGAGGTTTATTAAAGATGAGGTTTATTCGTGTGAGGTTTATTAAAGGTGAGGTTTATTAAAGGTGAGGTTTATTAAAGGTGAGGTTTTATTCGTGTGAGGTTTTATTAGTGTGAGGTTTTATTAGTATAAAAGTTTTTAGATTAAGGTTGGTTTGGGAATGGTTTCTTAATGTGAAGTTTTATTTCTCTGAGGTTCATTACCATGAGGACGGTTAGTCTGAGGATCATTAGGCTGAGGTTTGTGAGTGTGAGGTTTCTTGGTGTTACTGTGAGGTTTAAACTCCAAAGCTTCATTAGTGTAAGGTATGTACCTGTTCCCTCTGTCTGAGCACCTTGTGCATCTTTAGGACGGTTAAAAGCAGCGATAGCACTTGTAATTGGTCCGGTACGTGGCACTAGCGTGTGTCTTGGACTGCCGGCTCGTACAATCCTGCACACACAGCATCGGAGGAAGAGAGACAGAAATACACACCATGTCACTTCCTAAGCACTTACTGAAGAACACATTTTTCATAGAATTAATGATTTTTTTTTTTTTTACCTAATTTGTTTGTTGCCAATCAGTTTTATATACAGTGTGATATAAAATGTGTGATAGGCCAAACAAGATTAGTAAATGTGAATATTCTCTGCCTGGCTGAGTCACTTTAGGACTGTGATATTGAGGATATGATATTAACGCAGATTTATTTCCACTCACCACCACCACTCATGCATAAAATCATCATTAACATGTTACTTTACTGTAATGATTGAATATTTTTTTAATATTAAATGAAAGCATTAATTGTAAGGATTATAACTCTTTGGTTTGAGCTGCTCTAGGAACTTATTCTTCCCAAGTTCTTTACTGAATGCGGTGGTGTTACGTGGTGCTTTATTCCTCTTACACCACAGACATTTTCCAAAGCTAACAATGTTTTACTTATCAAAGAATAACACTTCATGCTTTTTATGTTTAATGTTGCGGACCTTTATCTCCATTATAACATTTTAAACCTGTGTATTATACTGAACATTAATCAACATCTAGTCATCAATCTGATTTTCGAATCCAATGGTGCGGTGGTGTAAATAGTAATAAAGCATAGAGTGTGATAGAATTCAGAGATTGTTACGAAGTCTTACCATTCAGCTGCCTCTGGTACAGAGAAACACCCAGCCTGAACTGCAGCCTGAATCTGATCCTCGGTGAAGCCCATTTCACTGAGACAGCGCATGAAATCTCCGAGCGTCTACATGTGCACACACACACACACACACACACACACACACAGGCAGGCCATTACATCTTCACAATCTTTACCTAAAAAACATGAACGTACGTATGTACAAACAATTCTCGAAGACATTTCTATGATACAAGATATAATAAAAAAAACATATCACTATCTCAGAGAACCTTATTGTGAGACAATTTATCAAGATAACAATTACATTACATATATCCAAGCCTAGTGGATGTATTTTTTTGCATAAAGCACAGAAAGTTTCCAGTGAAAAAGGATGCTTCTAATTAAAGTCCTTCATTATCTGTGCATATGAAGTGTTTCAGCTTAAGCATATGTTTTGACATAACGTCACCAACCATTTGGAAATTTTTCCCTGCAGCCTGAGGAGGAATTTTGTCCTGTTTCTCTGGCACCTTTGTGTACTATTTTATTACCAACATTATTACTAGTGAATTTTTTTTTTTTTTAAGATATATTTTACAAATACAAATCAGTCAGTTCATCACTAAACAATAACAGATAGCTATTTTTTTTAAGATCTGGTGGAAAGTAAATCATTTGTTGACATGCAGGACAGTAACGTTCATGGAGATTTAGGGGATTTCCTCTGCAGTTCAGAACCGGAAACTGTTGTAAACCATTGTATAAATAGCGTGCATTAACGTGCAGGACTTATTCAGAGCTTCCGGTTGAGTTTATGACTCAAACAAGTAAAATGAGTTTTCACCAACAGCTAAAGTTAAACATATAATCAGCAAGTTACTGGCTAATATCTTTTATACAGTTATTCAGCACTATGAAATGTAGTATTTAACGTTTCACTAGGTTTATGTAATCTGTCTAAACACTGGAACCTGGAACTCGGAGTGAAAGTCTAATAAGTGCAAGTTTGAGTGTTAAATCTCACCGTAGACGCCATTAAAACTGCTTTAAACTGCTTAATCCGAATCCGTCATTTAATCCGAAATAAATAATTGCTAAACGTGCTCGCCAAGCTGCCAAAACGTGTATTACGAAAATAAATATATTAGTTTTCTGTTGTTAAAAAGGTTCAATAATAATCCGCTGACAGTAAACAGTGGGCGGAGCCAAACGAGCTTATGATTTACACTTCCGGGTTCTTTTTCTTCGTCTTTGGTATTAATGTAGAGTATTGTGTTGCGCGCCGCCTGCTGGCAGTAACTCACTACAGCAAGTGAAAAGAAATACAGAATAGGCTTTATTGTCATTGTACAAGAACAAAGCATTTAAATTTCAATTCCTTGAGTCGATACGTATGAACATAAGAAAATATGTTTGTTTGTTTTTTTCAATAGTAATGAAAAAAATTCTAATCTAAAACCCAAAAAGGATGCTGGGAATATGAAGTCTTTTTTTTTTTCCATTCATAAATTATAACAACAAATAACAATTTTCAGAACAAATCCTAAACTTTTTAATTAATAATTAGTCTCATGCAATTCTCTCAATCTGTGGATCTTTTTGGAAAGCATTCTATATAACGCAACTGAGTAAGCAACCAACTACCAACTATTAATTATTATTTATGGCTGACAGTAATACATAATAATAATGTATCTACCTATATCTAGGTTTTTTTGGTTAGTTAAATTACATAATGATCAAAAATTAATGCTGAACATTCTTCCATGAAGTTGGGACATTAGTGCTGCTCATCAAGTCAAACTGGGATCCTTTAAGCCTTATAATGCCTGTACGATTTTCCAGTAAGATTTTCTTTTAATAACAATATAGAATAAAAAAAATTAATAAATAACATGTGCAATTAACAGTGAATGAGGTTAATAGCATTTAGGTCAGGCTACTGGAGCAAATCCCAGATGATAGCACCTCCTTTTAGTAAAATTAATATGATCTTCGTCTTGTGAGCTTCATAATTGTGCCTTTAGCAAGTATAAAGTAAGAATGTACGTAAGTCAAGATCTTCCATGCATGTCATTTTTTTTGTTGTGTACTTTAATATTCCAGTCTTGATGCACACCTTTAGTTTTATCAAAATGTCCTGTTAACCTTGAACTTATGACTTCCCAATAGTAGCTACCACACACCACCATCATTCATTCATTCATTCATTTCAGGGTTGTGTTGGCTCCGGAGCCTATCCTATGAAAATTCACAGCCCACCATGCACTACACATTCACTCATTCATTCACACCTCGGGGAAATTTAAAATCACCAACCGAGTAGATCATAATAAACTCCACATACATAATATCCCAAGTTCAGGATCCAACCAAGGATCCTGTAGGTGTGAATTAAAGATGTTCTTCAGGACTACTATTTGGGTTCCACAGGGGTTTCTGGGTGCTGGTGTGCAGCTGCTGTACCCCAAAAATCTCCTTAGAAAGTCCTCACCAGGGACGTGTGATTAAGTATCCGTGTGAGGTCCTCTGACAAGTGGACACCCAGCTCACTTAAAGCTCTCTTTTATCACTCCAGACCTCTGGAAGTTCATGATCAACACTATTATGTTTAATACTATATATTGAAGTAGTGGGTACAGTCTACTACTACTACTGTTCATTCTAGACGTACAGACGTAGGATTTGAACATGTATATCATACAGCAATTGGGAAGAGTTTTGTATAAATAATGTACATACACATGCCCTTTGGACCAGACAACAGAAGGGTTTTTTCATCAAAAACTGCAAAACAAGGAAGGAAACAGCGCCCAGGAAACTTCTTCATTTTTCTGACCAAATCTTAAGCAAGATTTTGTAAGTGGCAAGAACATGGGTATGAGTAGGAGTGATGAAAGTTTGGGTAAATGCCCAGCACTGGCACTGACATCAGAGGTTCAGTGTAGTTAGCAACTCATAACTCCTGCGAACTTCTCATTCCTCAACATATCTTGGACATTGTAGGTATTCTTATCATCTCCTGTTTATTATACTTGAAAAGATCCTTGAGGTCCTTGTAGAATCATTCAGGCACAGCTATGCAGCATTAGGAACAAAACACACTCACAGCACTCATTAGCCTTACCTTAAAGGGCCACTATGGAGGATTCAGCCAACTGAAAGCCCCTCCCTTACCCCTCCATTTCCAGCCATTCATTAGAACGTACAATGGCTGTAGCGTACTTCCAAGTACACACATTCACACTCTCTTGCGTTTTCCATGCTAAATAATAAGTATGATCCTTAATTTTTCAAAATTTGGTTCTCAGAATAGTTAGCCAGCACCAGCAAACACCGATTCCTCTTCTGTCTTCTTCTTTGTTATCCTTCAAGAGCTTCCTTCTGGATTCACGCTGCTGCTTTTAAAACTGTGAAACGTGAAAGGCGCTCTCTAGAGGTTTGTCCATTCTGGGCTACTGTAGCGGCGCAACATGGCGGCTACGTAAAGGTGGACCCGCTCCCTGTGTGGCTCATTCTAAGCTTTCAAAAACACAACGATTTGTAGTTACAGATAATTATACACATATGAATTCCATAAGTATATATATATATATATATACTGTATAATATAGTAAGAATATAATTTCCATTTCTGCTAATAGATTTTTCCTTCACACTAACAAACCTCAGAGATTATGATGATGAAAATTTTTGGACATGGAATTGAAAAAATTCTTATTTTCACCAATTCTGAGTTCCACACTGGAAAAGATTCATACATAGATTCATCACCTGATGCCATCTACCTGTGTATAAGCCAGGAACTGTTGTCACTTTAATTTTATTTTCAAAACTGTACTATGACAGCACAAATGAAGAAGAAGCACATATGTACATCATATGGCTGGATGATAGTTATTAGTTACCTTTATTGTGCACTATTATAAATTACAAAACAATGCCACAAAAATTCTCTCTCTCTCTCTCTCTCTCTCTCTCTCTCTCTCATGTACACACACACGCACGTTTGAAATGTGAGCTCCATTATTATTATTTTCTTTGGTGTGTCTGGAGTCGCAGGTTTCAGTTCTCACACTGCGGGATGAAGAGACATTATTTGGTTATTGAGCAATATCCTTTCTTACTTCTTCTTATTCATCATCATCTTCTTCTTCTTCTTAATAATAATAATAATAATAATAATAATAAATTATTGTTGTGTAACAACTGTATTAGCAGCTGTCTTAAAAAGTGTGCATGTGTCTCTGTGTGTGTGTGTGTGTGTGTGTGTGTGTGTGTGTGTGTGTGTGTGTGTGTGTGTGTGTGTGTGTGTGTGTGTAAGTTTGTGTCTGTTACAGCTGAGTTTCACACACAGCTGTAAGTTTTCACATTACACTGCACAGTGTCTCGGTGTTTCATCGTTCAGGTGAGAAACAGCTGCTCTGTCACGCAGCCAAGAAACAGAGTAGAGAATAAAATTAGAGAAGAACTCCTTTCACTTTTGTAAAATTGACATGTCAGCGTCTGTGCCAGCTCAAAGAACAAGCAACCAACTGTACTTAGAAGACCTGAAAACCACCTAACTTCATTCCCATTCTATAGCTGTTCACAATCAGTGGGCAATTACTGATCTGTCACTGATCACAACAGTGATTAGTGATTTGTCATTAAGAACAACAGTGATTAGTGATTTGTCATTAAGAACAACAGTGATTAGTGATTTGTCATTAAGAACAACAGTGATTAGTGGTTTGTCATTAAGAACAATGGTGATTAGTGATTTGTCATTTTAAAACAACAGTGATTAGTGATTTGTCATTAAGAACAAGGGTGATTAGTGATTTGTCATTGATCACAACAGTGATTAGTGATTTGTCATTAAGAACAATGGTGATTAGTGATTTGTCATTAAGAATAGCAGTGGATAAAGAATGGTTGCGTGCCTCTTTTTTTTTTAAATAAAGTCTGTAAAAGGGTCTAAAACGTTGCCAAATCTAGTGACAGTGTCACTAAGTTTATAACTCTGGACTTGACTGTATGTGCCCAGCATTAAAGAGGGACATCACAGTGTGTCACTAAAATACACAATGTATTCTATTTAGTTATGTTGCAACAGAGTATTGTTGAAATTAAATATTCAAATATTGAACCACATGTAAATCGCCTCATATTTGTTCACCAACATTCTCCATGCTTGTTGTTCATGCTTGCCCCACTGCTTGCGACTTGATTGGCTGTCACTTTTCTGAACTTTGTCCAACTTTAGTTGCTCTGCCTCTCAAAAGAAAAAAAAAACCTTACAGTTATTTAAAGCAACTGCATTTTTCCAGCCTTACAGGTGCTTCCCATTGGATTATATGCAAAACATGCAAAACTGAAAACATGAAGTCATGATCAAGTATTCCTTGATCTTTGTTTTTTTTTAATTAATGAATTATTTAATTGATCAATTCTTGCTTTGTTTTGTTTTGTTATGACGTGATCTCCTGACAAATTGTCTGCGAAACAGGCTCAGCAAGATTTTAAACAGTCAAACAGGGCGTTTGCAAGAAAAATGCTCCATTGGGGCGTACACTGCAGGATGTTTAGCCTGATTGTATCTCTGCATCAGAGCTGAGTGGGAGCCAAGTGTAGGCACAGATGATTGTGTGGTGTGAGAGTAAAAAAGAATGAGTCAGTGGTAAAACATGGTTTCTGCTTGGTCAGAGGTGCTCCTGAGAACAGCCTGAAACATTGTGGCCTTTCCAAATGGTAAGAGAATCTAAGCTATTTGCATGCAATCCATGAAATTACACAGGGAGTGGTAGCGACCAGGTGAAAGTTTGCATTTCGTTGTCGTCTATTTAGGCAAAATGTAGGCACAGTTTACAGGAATACTGAAGTTTACAACATGATATTGTCTGCGGAAGATGATATAGAACCATGGTAACCTGACTTTAACATACACTACACTAAGGTACAAATTATTTTAATCTACAAAATGTACACGTGTTACATTAAAAGGAAATGTAGCTTGCTCTTCTACAAACCTCTTGAAGCTAAAGTCATAGTTCATTTCACATTTTTTATTAGCTAATTACTAATAAAATTTACGCTAATTTTCCAGACAAGCAATTTTGTGTTTCATTTTACATCTAAGCACACAATTAACAAAAAAGCTGGAGAACTATCCCTAAACACTGACCCCTGATCTCCTGATAGCTTAAAAAAAAATGGCAAATGGTGTAAGCTTTAGCTACGGTATGTGGTCAGGCAGCTTAGCAATACTTACATTAGCTGAATTTATATAATTAGCATCTAAGCATTAGTCATTTTTAGCCTTAGCTAATTATATTGTGCTGTCCAATTCCTTTCTGAAGGATTATTTCTAATCCGCTTTGTCCTCGTCCACACCTGACGTTCCGAATTTTATCCGCCTCTGTTCAGATTCCATGCATCTGTCGGTTTACAGCTGCTATTTTAATCTAAAAGCAAAATTGCAATGCAGGGACACTTACAAATGGAACAACAGGAAGTTTTCTTGTACTCCTGAATTTTTCCACAGAGCATGAAGTCATAGGCAGCAGTGATGAAATTCCATAAGCTGCTTCAATAACTGTAATCCTCAACTCATATTTGCCAATAAAAAGCCCCAGAGGCATTTTATTTTGTGAAAGCTTCTGTTCAGGTAGGGAACAACAGATAAGTGTACTTTCACCCCCCCAAAAAAAAATAGACACAATGCTAAACTGGCAGCTACTGTATAGAGCTATAAGCAGGTTAGCTACATTAGTCTTGTCGCTTCAGCGCAATATGAGGGCACCTAAAACACGCCTTGAAAGGGTGAAAGGAAATGTTATGAACATTTCATCATTCATGACTTCATGATTCATGCCAGCAGTTGCCCTGAACATGCTAAAGAATGTCTCTCTTCAGATGAGGGCAAGTGTGTGCATGTGTGTGTGTGTGTGTGTGTGTTTTTGTGTGTGTGTGTGTGTATAGTGAACACATAACTCCTCAATGACTCATAAACTTATTACAATCAGACAAACGCACACCCAACCATACACACACACACACACAAAACCTATTGTATTTCCTTTAAAACACAGGAAATGTCCTTCTTAGCTCGTTGTAGCTAAGTTTATTCTAATTATGATTATAATATTGCATAATTAATAATTTATAAAAAGCAATTAAAGAATTTTTATAATATTTTAATATGGTAAACTTTGTGTGTATGTGTGTGTGTGTGTGTGTATGTAGTTGACTTGTTACTGATCACATGACACATGACTGTTAGAGCTCCAGTGGAGGAAATCTGACCTGTTTGAGGAAAAACTGAAGTGTGTGTAGAGCCTCTACACACACACACACACACACACACACACACACACACACACACACACACACACACACAAACACACACCCTCTTCCTGTTCTTGCTTCCTCATTCACCCTTTTTTCTCTCTGTACCCAGATGGGATCAGCAGCTTCTCAGAGAAAAAGACACGCACACACACACACACACACACACACACACACAGCGTTGACGCATACATGCTGGTGAGTCACTCCTTCAATTTTTTTCCTTATTGACTATAGCTTATTAAAGAGAAACAAACAGCTGTTTAACTAGTTGTATACTGATCAGAAGTGACACTGTGACTTTCTCATGTTATATTCTTAAGTTTGATAAAGTAATTCAAATACAACTTACGCTTCTTTGTTAACACTCTGACACACTCTGAACACACTGTGGAGTCTCTGCCAGTTCCTCAGATGGCCACCAGGGGGAGTCACTGCTGCATTCCAGCTCATCAGGACGAACTGGATTTATATTCAAACTCATTTTTCACACTGCAGCCTCAAACCGCACACTATAGACTACGTATTGTTCTACTTGCAAAACAGGGAACAACATCTTTTGAAACGTTTCACTCCTCGTTTGTGTCTGAAACTTGGTGGCGTTCTTGCTCATTACGTCACCACTTTATAAAAACCTGGCTTCCTATGACCGCTACATGCAAAAAGTGTCTAGCTTCCCATGCACACATTTCTGAGTTGTAGTGCATGTTCCTGGAATTAGTAGAGCATTACAACTTAATCAGCGAAAAGGCTCACAATACAATTGCACCATTCATACCTAGGGGCAATTTGGTGTATCCATTGCACTGGTGTGTTTTTGGGAGGTGTGAGGAGAACAGAGAGTACACACAGACATGGGTAGAACATGCAAAACTCCCTGCAGCCAGTAACCTCAGCTCAGGCTCGAACCAGCGACCGTGCAGCTGTGAGGTGGCAATGTTACCTGCTAATAATAATAAGAAGAAGAAGCAGAAGAAATAAATACATGTGCAGAACTAATTCTTAAGTTCTAGAATAAATGCCATTTTCCTAGTTTAATCCTAGTTTTTTTCCTCCATGAAGGTCAGATATGTTTTTATTACAGTCACAGCATTAAAGGACAGATATGGACAATCAAAAAGCAAACATACATCAGTATCAGTGCGGCGCCGTCACCGCTGTAGGTGTGCGTATGTCACCTTGGTGTTTGAATGCGGTTCAAGCTGATTTGCATCTGTACTCACTGTATCATGTTGTGTTCACAAATTTGTTGTTATTTTAGCAAAATGTTTCTGCATGTATTGAAAAAAAAAAACCATCATTAATGCCGTCAGTCTGTCATTTGATAATCTTTACATTTTACTGTGCATTCATTTAGACAGATATAAGAGAAATCTTGAATGTATGAATGTATATCGTTAAGGCAATCGTTTAATTAAATAAAAGGGCACAAGTTAAGTCTAGATCTAGTCTTGAATAGGCAAGACATGTTTGGTGTCTACAGGATGATTTTATGTACAGTACAGACAACAACAGTTTATAACTAATATAAGAGCAATGTTACATTGAACTAACATTGATTTAATCTCAAATGATTGTGTGTGTGTGTGTTCAGTACTCTGTTATAATTGATAATTGTGCTTCTTATTGCAGGTGATGTGTGTCTGTTCCACGTTTGTACTGTAGTGGAACAGAGTAACAATACAACCGATGCTTCTGGTCCTGCCATAAAATGAACAAATCACACTCATACCCTGGTTCACCCTTTGTAAGTACACGCACTCCGCAGCCTGTTATTATATATGTGTGTGAATAGTTTATGGTGTATGGTTTTGTGATTGAGTTGAGATTTGGTGCAGTGCGGAAACAGCGGTTTGGGTTCTGTGATGGGATCGCTAAAGTGGTCAACAAATGAAGCTAAGCAAAAGCGTTTGGGTTTGGTGTCGGTGTCGCCTTGATCAGTGCATCGTTTCATGCTGAATTCCTATTGGTTGGTTGGTAACATAGGTCAAAGCACCAGTCACACTGACTGAGATGCCCCCCCCATACCCCCATGTGTGTGCTGACTTTTCTATATTTCATCACATCCTGTCTTCACACACAATCATTTGCTGAGTCTACTTAATGCCATAATATTAGGTTAAACTGCACTTCAAATACAGTAGACTGTATGGATTATGTGAGCGAGAAAAGTCATGGCTCAGGAAAATCAATCTGCTTATCACATGGTATCAGTGCAGAAATGGCACCTGTCAGTCAGGTGTTGGGTTAGCTAAAAGGAGTGTATAATCAAAAAGCCTGTGGTAATGTCTATCGAAGGTTATTATATTAAGATGTAAGTGTGAAAATCATGCCGCTGTTTGTGACTGTGTGAGTCTCAGTTTCAGCTCTGACATTGTGCTCAGATTGTGTTTATTTACTATACTGGATCCATCCATCCATCCATCCATCCATGGATGATCCAAGGATCACAGGGAAGCTGGAGCCAATCCCAGTTGACTCCAGACAAGAGGCAGGATACACCCTGGGCAAATCTCCAGTCTATCGCAGGGCTAACACAGAGAGATGAACACCCATTCACACTCACATTCACATCTATGGGCAATTAATGTAGCCTGTTGACCTAATCGTGCACGCCTTAGGCCTGTGGGAGGAAGCAGGAGCAGGACTCAATCCTCGTTGTCATCCTCATCGACTCACTCCAATGATGACATTTTTCACTAATTAAAGAATAACACCTGGTTTATACAGTTATATTGCTGCTATGACTTGTAAACACATTTAATGTCGTGGATCACCCGCAAAACAAATAGTTCCTGTTATCGCCTAGCATTATAGCAGCAATAAACAGTCCCTCTGCTTTTCCAGCCTCTCTTGCTTTTTCTCTCTTGAAGATAATAAGCCAAAAAAAAAAAAAAAGCTTGTAATATTATCACGGAACCAAAAAGTGCAAAGTCCTCTGTCCATAAGACTCTCCTAAGGTTCAAACTCATTGACTTATAAAGTGCTGATACTGGAGACTCCTTTCATAAATGTTCCATTCATAAATAAGTGCCTCCTTATTGAAATCTGCATTTATACATGTCGTATTTCTTTGTTAAATGATAGCATGTTCTTAAAATTCACTTATTATTTGCTTTAGATTATGTCGAGCATAATGGCATCATGGAAATATCCATTTATACGACAAGAACATGACAGGAAAAAGAAAAAGAAATATTCCAATCTACTGAAAAAGCAAACAGTTCCACACCCCTGTCTAAATCTCACAAAACGAGTCATAAAAACAGTAGGCAGAACAGCCACAAATCACTCTAAAATATCCTAAAATATTTAGAAAAGTAATTTTTGATTGTTTGATTTCAGAATTGATGTTGTGTGCGTGGAGTGTGGCGAGTGTGTTGTGTTTATAGATTGTATCAAGTGCAGCTTGATCTATTGCTATTGGTTTCCACCTAGAGAGAGTGTCACAGTTAATGATTAACGGCACCAACGGCAAGTGTGTGCTTTGTGTGTGCGTGTTTTTTCAAACGTTCAGATCAGTATATGGTTTCGGGTTTATTAAAACTGTACTAAACTCTCCTCCGGTGTCAAATTATGTAGTACAGGTGCAGAAGTGTTCAGTAAGTGTGTATTAAAGGGAAATGTGTGTGTGTGGCTGGTCAGTTTGCTGTGTTTGAAGACGAGTCATGGATTTTCTTTACACACAGGTCAGTAATCTATAAAACGCTGATGTCGGATGTTGGTAACATGTTAAATTTGCTTGTATTCAGTTGCTAATGGAGAGATCAGTCTCGGTATTTGAAAGCAGAATTGCTATTTTGTTCAAATTCTAGATTCAAAATGAATAGCAATTGTTTATAGCTTAATACACAGAGATAATTGATATTCAGTTAAAAGTGGACTGAAATTCATTTTTAAATAGTTAATACAGCAAACTGTCTAAATCCTAAACTTAAATTTAATAATATGCACATGTGCAGATCTTTATCCACTGTACAAATAGATAATCAATATGTGTGTGTGTGTGTGTGTGTGTGTGTGTGTGTGTGCGTGTGCGTGTGCGCGTGCGCGTGCGCGTGTGTGTGTGTGTGTGTGTGTGTGTGCTCTCAGTGTTCATATAGCATAATCTGTTTAGTCAGAACAGAACCTACAACTGCTTTGAGTGCTCAGTGCTCAAGAGTTAAGGGGAACTATTAGGTGCTATGGGCTGAAGAGACAGTTGGTGGTTAAGGAATAACTGATGTAGAAGAGAGGGCTTAGAGACTGATGGAGAACAGAGGGGTTAAGGGCTGATGGAGATGAGAGGGGTTAAGGGCTGATGGAGATGAGAGGGGTTAAGGGCTGATGGAGATGAGAGGGGTTAGAGTATGGTGGAGAAGAGAGGGGTTAAAGGCTGATGGAGAACAGAGGAGTTAAGGGCTGATGGAGAAGAGGGGGGTTAGAGGCTGATGGAGAAGAGAGGGGTTACAGGCGGATGGAGAAGAGAGGGGTTA
>JAQQZR010001042.1:0-12215 GCA_030068235.1 Notoglanidium macrostoma | reverse complement strand
TCTCTCTCTCTCTCTCTCTCTCACACACACACACACACACACACACACACACACACACACACACACACACACACGCATGTGACTGAACACAGAGTGCTCACACATCACTTTTTTTTTTTTAAACACACCCATTTATGCCAGGTTGCCATAGTAACTGTGTGATTTTGCCAGCTTAGAGATGTTGTTGATAGATTTGGCGACTTTTTATGTCACTTCAAACACTTTGATTAAATAAAGAGCCTAACAAACCCAGCAACGTCCTGAGCAGGCGTTAGTGACTTTCCCCGGACTCGATACGGCTCTCCAGCTCACATCGCAGCCACCGAGATACGAGACACAACAGCTTCACTCCAATCACCATCAGGGTGCAACGCCTGACTGTGGCCACCAACCACTGATCACCACTGTCCACCACTGATCACTAATCACCACTGTCCTCCACTGATCACCACTGTCCACCACTGATCACTAATCACCACTGTCCACTGATCACCACTGTCCACTGATCACCACTGTCCACCACTGTCCAACACTGATCACTAATCACCACTGTCCACTAATCACCTCTGTCCACTAATCACCACTGTCCTCCACTAATCACCACTGTCCAATACTGATCATCACTGTCCACTAATCACCACTGTCCTCCACTGATCACTAATCACCACTGTCCTCCACTGATCACCACTGTCCACTAATCACCACTGTCCTCCACTGATCACCACTCACCACTGTCCTCCACTGATCACTAATCACCACTGTCCTCCACTGATCACTAATCACCACTGTCCTCCACTGATCACCACTGTCCACCACTGATCACCACTGTCCACCACTGATCACCACTGTCCACCACTGATCACCACTGTCCAACCCTGATCACTGATCAGCACTGTCCAACCCCGATCACTGATCACCGCTGTTCCCCATATTCAGTGTCTTGTGTTTGCCTTCTTTGCCGTTGCTGGAACCTGTCTCGTCTCTACTCCAGCTCCTATCTAACTGCCCAGACACCATGCTTGGAGATTAATCACTGAGGAAACGTGGAAAACGTTTTAGACATCCCGCTGATAAGCTGTATTTGGATGGAATTAGTTTCAGTGAAAATCCTACTTCTTTCTTCTTTGTGTAACCTAATTTGTCATTTGATTTGCGAATGATCTGGATGAATAAAGGAAATATGCAAATAAGTATGTATGACGTCTTATTTTCCTGGAGGGGGGGGGGGGGGGAGGTGTAAGTCTAGCCGGAAAACAGCCCAAACTTCCGGACTGTGGGTCTGAGAGAAGAGCGCTCCAGCTCGTGCACTGAACTTCACTCATTATTCACACAACCATCAGAAAGAATCTCATCATGGAGAACTTAAACTGATTTGCATCAGATAACGTTAGAGTTCCAAAGTCTTAACAAATGACACTAATAAAGAGATAAATAAGGTAATTTCCTGGGATGTCCTGGGGGAGTGTGTGAGCCGCGGTGATGTAGTGGAGTTGTGCAGACAGACAAAGGCCGAGCTGAGGGGAAGCGGCTCCACGCGCGAGGAAAACACGCCAAATGGTGGCTTCCGTAGCGCCCGACCCGAACCTTAACCAGAACCTTAACCAGAACCTGGTTACAACCCCATACTTCCATTCCCCCACATGTCTGATAGCAGTCAAAGTCCCTGTAAAACCAAGCTAACCGCTCAGAGGGAAATAATCCTGCACATACAGTTAGCTTAGCCGCTCAGAGCTAGTGATCCGAGTTAAAAAAAAGTTTCTTCCGTTTCACAGCTTAGCTTCGCATACCTGAATATCTGCCTTAACTCCGAGATTAAACACCACTGACTAACTGCTCAGACAAACTTTATCTGAAAGGGTTTAGACAAATACAACAAGAAATGATTATTATTACTATTAATATTAGAACAACTTCCATCGAAAGCAAACTTGAGCTAGTTAGCCGAGTTAGCATGAGGCGCTTCTCTGTACAGGCAGTGTGGGGGCTTGGTTTTGTCATCATCCTGACTTCAGGCTGAGCTCTCAGCCAACTTCATATAACTTTAAAACTACAGTCAGAAAAAAGATTTTATTTGTCTGTTGGATCATGAGCTAGGTTACGTCACGTTAGCTGGATACTGTGTGTGTGTATGTGTGTGTGTGTGTGTGTGTGAGAGAGAGAGAGAGAGAGATCATATTCAGTATCCTAACTCCACTGTTTATAAGCTAAGTTTTAAATAAACACAGAGTGGTGCGCTTACCCGAATCCCCCGGGGTCTTCATGCTCTTCTTCAGCCGGGATCTGTTAACCAGTCTTCTGCTCGCCGCAAACAAACTCCTCGCTAACTTTTCCCTGCCCTTTTAGCGACTTTCACTCCTCCTCTCCCCTCTCTCCCCTCTCTCCGCTGTTCCGCACGGATTAGGATTCGGACTGTGTTCCTCCAGGAGACCGCACTTTGCCCCAGCCGGGCCGGAGGCAGGAGGCAGGAGGAGGCAGAGAAGTTGGCGACGGCGCTGCTGTGCGCCTCCCCGGGAGCGCCGGCCTCCTGAGCACCACTTGCTAAATTACTAATTAGTTTGCTCGCGTTACGGAGCTGCACCACGTCATTGCGACCGTCCAAACATACCGGATAGAAAAAAACATCTCTCTCTACCGTGTCTGGGTGCTTTTCGGTAAATTTTTCTCTCTCGCTCTTTTTTTTTTTTTTTTTTTTCTTTTTTTTAACACCCCCTCTTCTTTTTTTCCACTCACTCCCCGTGCGCTCTTTTCCCCCGTCGCCCCCTCTCCCTCTCTCTCGCGCGCGCTCTCCCCTCCGTTTCTGAGTGTCGTGTTTCGTTCTCCCGACCACACGGGGCCGCCCACGTCTACTGGAGAGCGAGAGCGAGAGCGCGCGAGAGAGAGAGACCACGCCCACTCGCAGCTCGCTCCGCTGGCGTCACTCTTTTTCTCGCTCAGTTACTGTGGAAACCTCCAACGCTGCCCGTGCGCGCAGTGACGTCACGACGCTAGCCTACGCGCGCAGCCCTGACAAAAGCTCTGTCCGGTGGTCCGCTTGTTTATGCGCGTGCTGTTTATTTTGCTATACTGTACCAATGTAATGTAGGGGTTGCTTTCACTGGCGTCACTCCGACCTACGCAATGTCCCACAATGCAACGCGTTTGCGGCCATTTTGATTCCTTAACCCACTGGTCCTGTCATTCAGACAGGACTGCTTACCTGAAATTAAAATGTATCGCTTTAATTTATTTAAAAAATACTCCAATTTGTTCAAACACAACAAACATTCATCTCATTCATCCCAGATGACAATTTACTTGCATGACCTAAAGTATGTGCACCCCTGACCATCACACCCATATGTACACCATGGAACAGTCCAGATTTATCCCCCTGTGCAGTTATAACGCGCTCCGCTCTTCTGTTCGGCTTCCCACTAGCTGTCGGAGCGAGGCTGTGGGGGTTTGTGTTCATGCAGCTACAGGAGCGTTAGTGAGGTCAGGCGCTGATGTTGGGATGTCGAGGAGGCTCCAGTTCCAGTTCATCCCAAAGGTGTTCAGTGGGGTTGAGGTCAGGGCTCTGTGCAGGACACTCCAGTTCTTCCACTCCAACCTTAACCTGAGCACCGTGTCCTCATGGAGCTGCTCTGTGCACAGGGGCATTGTCATGCTGGAGCAGGTTTGGGCCTCTTAGTTCCAGTGAAGGGAAACTGTAATGCTGCAGCACACAGAGATGCTCTGTACAACTGTGTACTTCAGACTTCGTGGTAAAAGTTTGAGGAAAAACACATATGGGCCTGATGGTCAGGGGTGCAAATACTTTTGGCAATATAGAGGATTTTAGTAGCAAGACGGGTGGTTTTTGCAGTTTGTCTATATTGAGATTTTTTTGTTTCAAATTAAAGTGGTCTAATTAAGTTGTACATCTCATATCATTAATTCTGATTAATCCACCATGACTGTAGAGTTGTTAGGGTGACGTTCGTCTCATGAACCTTAAGCTGAGAAATGTAATGTAATCAAGATTGGTTGTTTGGAATTCACCATTTAAATTCATATTTACAACATTTTCATTTGTCATGAGGGTAAAAAACAAATACTGAAAGACCTAAATGTTTTGAATGGACTTTTATTCACTCCATCTTGTGATGGTTGTGAAATCTTTATGACTGATAGACAGCCTTCCATAACCTATGCCTTTCTTCAGAGTCCCTGATGTGTGTGTGTATATAAATATATATAATTGATTTAGATCAACTTTTTAAGTTGTAGACATTTCACCTTAATATTGTGTGTAATTTAAATAAAAATTTCTGCTTTAAGTGATTAAAAAAAAAAGGAAATTGGCTCAATAACGTTATTTTTCAGGATTTCAGGTCCCCTCACCAACCCACATAACATGCCTGGACAAATTCAGACAAAAACAAACCAAAGGAAATTTCAAGGTGAATAGCATTTCATTTGCAAAATAACTTATAATAAAGCAATGAGTTTGGGCATATTCTCAACTGTGATACGGAGGCTAGGCTAAGCCTAACCCTTACCCACCCGCTTATAAGGCTGAATTTGGATTTTGGTAACTATAATACATAAAGGCCAATAACTTTGCTTTGATGGCATAATTAACTTTGCTTACTACTTAATTTCCCAAGAAAATATTTCCAGTGAATTTATAATTTGTTGGTAAAAAGTTAATTGGCTAACAATTCTGTTGTTGAATAAATGAACTCTTAAAAGTAAAAAAAAAAAAAAAAAAACAAACACTGAAAAAAATCTAATTGGAGCAACTTGTTTTTTTAAATAGTTGTCAACTTAAAAACGTGTGTTGGTAATTAAGTACATAACACTTTAAATTCCTTTTAAATAATGTGGAAAAACAAGTTGGAACAGCTTCATTATTAAGAGTAATCAACTTAAAAGCTTGTGTTTATGCTACCGATTGTTAAGTAAGCGGTAATTAAACTTACCTTTGTAGAGGAAACGCTAATTCTCCTAACTCAATGTAGATTGTTGGTTAAACATAATTTCATTAGAAGTTGTCATATTTCAAAAAGGTTGATGCAAACTGTTGTGTTATTTTATTTTTATTTTTATTTTTTGACCCAAGACGTGTGCTTTCACAGTGCACCTACTGGCATATTTACCATTTAAAGCACACTTTACATAGGGATCTGGAGGGAATCAAATAGGCAAAGTACAGTTTTGATGTGAAAACAAGCCATACTACAAATGTGCTCTTCATGTTATAAGTGTTGTGTGTGGTATAACATGTATAATTAGTGACACATTTGGTGTACTATGTATGATGTGACCACCTGTGACTCATGAGTTTTGGACACCTCAGTGTTGCCTCAGAATAATGCGTTAGACATCTTTTTCACCAAAATGCACTCAGCGTGGCAGAGACAGGTTTCAAGGAATTAAAAATGGTCCTCATTTTGGAACAGTAGTGGAACCTACTATATATGTGGTAATCAGATAACTAGCATAAATAATACAGTTTGTCTTCCATGTGATATTAGACCCGGGAATAGAGCTTTTCCCAGTGATGAACTGTAGTTACCAGTGTCCAGTCTGAACATTGTTTAGTTACTGAAATGTGTGAGTGAACGCGAATTTAAAGAGCAGTAAACTACTAGCTTTCACACTAGACTAGCTAGCTGGTTAGTTTAAGTCGATCGCTGCGCAGTTTCAGGATGTGAGTTAGCTCGTTATCTGGAGGAGGAGCAACTGTGTAGTCGGGGTCTGTAGCGTGAGAAGGTCCAGCAGATGTTTGAGTTGCCCTTTCAGATCGAGGGCTTATAGTCCCATGTCTTAGGCATTTGTGGCCAGTGGCTGTCAACGTGCACACAGAAGCCTTCACAGCACATCCGTGGGAAGTGAGTGAAAGCTCAAGTATGGATATTTGCTTGAATTATCTGTGCATTTGTGGATGCTGCGCTGGATTTGCTGCCATTGTTCCTCATCTCACAGAGGTTTTGAAACACTGCTACTTACCACGTTCGAAAAGGTGAAAAAAGACTATTAACATCATTTGGGATTGTCCCAACATTAGGAATGGGTTTAAGAGTTAAAGAGATTGCTGTCATGTTTAAAAGCCAATCAGAGGAGACGTTACATGGCGACGATCTCCTGAGGGATGCCAAGCAACAGTGTGGATCTATCTGAACTCGTGAACAGAGTGAAGTAATGATTAACCTCCTCTTACGTTTCCACACATCTTTTCAAATCTGCAGTGTGGCTCAAGTGCCTAATCTTTTTCAACTATTGAAACATTTTAAGTCACTTAAAACCCATGTCCAAATGAATCGATAAAGGACCTTCAGATCTCAGCAGTGCCTGAGTGTACACTTGACCTTTTCCTAAAATATAATATAAGCTAATGAATGCTGGCAGTCATAATGACTTTTGGTGAGGAGGGTAGATTTGCCGTAACCCAACCAATCATCACAGCCTGTATGAAGTGAGGCATTCCTTAATGAAGTTAGATTTTCCCTAGAGACTTAGTAAAAGCTAAAAAGAAAATGTCAGTGGAGTGTACCGAATGCTGTTCTCTTACGTTACTTCTGAAATGTTGCTTCCCTAATTTTTACAGCACAATGTAGATTTGTTGAATTTTTTAAATCACGGCTGACAATGGTGCTGCTGTGTCAGTTTAGAGACACAACAATAGCCTCCTAACCACTTCCTGCTTTGTATGCAACATATTCCTCAATACAATTTATACCACACAAATATTCATAATTCATTAAAGACAAACGTGTCGTATTTATTATTTATTAAGTGCTTCTCCTCGAGGACGATATTCTGGGTGGGTTTGGGTGTCTCTGTGTTGCATGTTTGTGCATTTTGATAATTGAGTGATTGTGTTGTGGGCTCCGGCTGAATATTGGAAAATTCTGGCTGAGTAAGACATCATCCAGGTATGTTGGGGTTTTTCTGGTTTTCTGGAAATATTCATGTCACATACCACATGCTGCTTTTGGGTGTTATTTAATATGAGTAGTATGCATGGTATCGACTCAAACTTGTGGTAGTATGCTAGCTAGTGTCCATCTGACACCTATGGCACGCTGCTATACTGAATAATGTGTTTACATAACCATAAGTGGCGTATTCTCGGGACTTACTTTACTGAACATGTTTGGAGATAAGCATGTCACCCATGCTCAATATCATATCACTGTTTACATTTAAATCACGACCTAGAAATGATGCAGAATATTAAATATTTAAGATAGTGAAAATTTACTTTGGTTAAAAGTTAAACATTTTAAGGTTCTTTGTGTTTGTGCATGGATATCGTCACTTTACATATGCCATCTCAGGGAAAATATCAGTAGAAAAGGAACAGACCGAGGGAGGTGGAATGGAATAAAAAGAAGAACGGGTGGAGGTAGGTGGCTTAATCTGTCTTTCCATTTCCACCTCCTACTTATTCTCTGCAGTTGAGCAGTTGTTAGCATGCTCATGATAATGTGAAGTTCTTAACCATTTGGACCAACTGAGATTAAGTGAGTGAGAGAGCGAGAAAGCCTAGATGTGTTTTGACCCTGTTTGTTGATGTTTCTCCTTTTGTTGTAGATCCTTGCCGTCTCTAATCAGGACGACACGCAGATGGGCAGCAGAGAAAGAGGTGAATGAGAACAAGGGGACGAGATATTAAAAAGGAGAGACAGTCTTCCCGTGGCCTACACGTCTTTGGCGCAATATTGTGCGGCATCAAAATTTCCGTAATGTATCTGCACAGTAATAGCAGAAAGTGAGCTACTTCTCCCTGTAGGCCTTCGCTGTTAATCGTTTTTTGGCCTGAGACTGAGGTCACTTTGCTAACCAACGCTTAGATTGCCTCCCTCACAGTCTTCTATTGTCAGCTGTTTTCTGCACCAAATCCAGTAACCAGCTTAGTTCTGTTTAAGTCTCTTGATTAAGGCTAACCCTAACAACATTTCATATTAAATTACATCACATTCTGTTTGTCTTGACATGACTGTAATTGAAACTCAGTTTCTGGCTCGAAAGTTATCAGCCCGGGGGTTTTACAAAGCCTTCTCACACGCCTATACAGCTGGAAATAACGCGTTTGATTTTCTGCTCAGAATTTTTGGCAAGATGAATAAACGAATGATGAATGAGTGTCTGAAATATTTATTTCCAATAATCATTTTATTTTTTTATTTATAAATATTTAATTTTTCTTATTTGTTTTTATTTACGTCTATTGTAAATATTTCATTTATTACCGAACCTCTTCAAATCTTCAATCTGGCATTTTCTGCACTAAGATTTAACAAGATTCCCTTTAAAAATCAATTCACTGTAAATCAGTGAGCTTTCAAGTCAATGCCTCAAAGTAGTACTAAATGAGCACTCTGATAGATTTTACATGAGACTTTAGATTTGTTAGGATCTCCAAAGATGACTAATTTAATAATAATAATAAACTGAGAAAAATAATTCAACATCTTGCAGAAATAAGTGTAGCAGGATCACATCAGAACATACCCAGCAAACCTGAGACGTGTGTGTCACGTCTATATCACGTGTGTCTGTGGGACGTGCAAATCAGGTTCAGTATCTGGACATCAGACTGCGACCCCACATGCACGTAGAGATGCAGTTCAATACATCAGGGTAAGAGGTTTTTGGTGTAGGAAATCGTACTTTACTGTCATTTATATTCAAAAGTTGTCGATGTCAGTTGCCGTGTGTACGTGCTGTTATTGAGAACCGTCCAAATATTGTACAATATTGTCCAACAAATTGTACTTTGTTGCTTTGCGACAATATTGTTCTTGAACTTTACATTAATGTACAAAATAAATTTGCCAATAAAGCCTTTTAAAATTGAATAAAAATGCTGTGCTGTGACAGCAACCTCACAACACTGACTCAAATAATCATTAGCAAATGTTAATCATTAGCAATTGCAGTTCAGGGCGTTCCCAGAAAATTCAGAACTATTGACTTGTTTTGTGGAATTCCGATGACATCACTGGAAAAAAACACATCCACTGCCTCGTTTTCAAATTGTTTAGTTCCGGATCCAATCACTGTCGTTGTGAGCTCGTCAGTGTTCTTGGTCATAAAATCATCAACGTTATTGCTGAAGCTGAGTAAAAACAGAAGTCTTTAAACAGACTTTTAGCTTAAATACTTGATTACAAGTGAACAAATTTTTAATGAATGTGAATGAGACCACATGAGTTTTACTGCCTGCAAAATTTGGCTTCATGGCACAAGAATTTTAAACAAGACGTTTATCTAATGTTACGCAATGGGGGTTTTCCTTGATCGAATGAAAGTGTGTTTTAATTGAATGCAGTATAAATGAGTCTGTAGCTGATGTTCTAAGATGTTGGAAAGTCTTCCACATTTGTCCACATTTGTGAACGAAATGTTTAACCTCATACTGTTATCATTGGATGTTCAGAAAACGTCAGGAAAATATGACATACTCCAACTTTAACTATTTGAAGCCATCTGCAATTAGAAGCTTTCCGAATGTGAACTACTATGGAACGAGCTGAGACCAGTTGATTACAGAGAATGGTTTAATGCTGATTGGATAAGATTACCTGCCTTTGGCCAATGCTAAGGGTTAATGATTAAGCTGATAAAGTTGATCAAAGGGGTGACCAGGATTTGTGGCTCTCAATCTATTATCTTACATTGAGCAAGGAAACAGTCTAGTTTGTTTTTCTGCTGAGAATGGTCAAAAGGGTTCAGCGTTAATGTGTTTGGGGTGCAGCAGTGCCTCCTCAGCCGACATGGCTACGACTCTTAAATGGTTCTTACTGACCCTGGAAAAGGGGCCCAATACACGGTACATGGCCTCATACGTGCATGCGTTCCCAATCCAAACAACCCACACACACACAAAGGGAGCTTTGTGCCTCTCCGTACCAGCTTTCTTTTGTGTGTCTGCGTGTAATATGAAGCATTATGAAGGCATTTAAAGGTGTCAAGTTCAGCGCTTCTTGAGAACATTCACTATTACTTTCCAACTATGTTTTTTTTTTCATAAAAAAGCAGATGGCACCAGAGGTTGTGTCTTCCAGCCTAATAAAGTGGAGGAGAAAGCGGGATTGAGAAAGAGATAGGAAAAGAGAGAATGGGGAAGTGGGGTGGGGAAGAAAGAAGAAGCCTCAGGAGAATAAGAGATTAGGAAAAGGATAGAAGAAAGGGGTGGGGACAAAATGGTGAGGGTGTAAAAGGGATAAAGTAGAAAACTCAGCATGGAAAGGAAACAAGGGAAAAGAAAACATGAGGAGTGTGCCAGAGAGATCAGAGAACACCAAGCATTTAACCCCATTTACACCTGGACTTTACACTGTCCGTCTGTGGCCTGATCGGCTGAGACTTGTTAATGCCCAGTTCGAATGGAGAGAGA
Source organism: Notoglanidium macrostoma (assembly GCA_030068235.1). Taxonomy (NCBI): domain Eukaryota; kingdom Metazoa; phylum Chordata; class Actinopteri; order Siluriformes; family Auchenoglanididae; genus Notoglanidium; species Notoglanidium macrostoma. Next base: position 1,846 of record JAQQZR010001042.1, on the reverse strand, counting down.
GAGAGAGAGAGAGAGAGAGAGAGAGAGAGAGAGAGAGAGAGAGAGAGAGGAGGAAAAGAGTGGTTCTGTGTATATAAGTGGACGGGAGGGAGAGTGGGGCAGGGTGAGGTGGGGTGGGGGTATAAGGGGGGTACATACATGTGTGAATGCACTCTTTGTGATCAAAAGGCTTATTTATTTTCTTAGTGCTTGAACTTTTCAGGAAACACATTGAGTCTGTCTTTGGTGTCTGCCTCACTAAGATTTTACCTCTGCCTTTGCGCACACACACACACACACACACACACTCACACACACACACATATTTAGTTTTTATGACCTACGATTGTGCTGTTAAGAACATGCTAATCATGTTGACTGTGATTTGGACCTTGAGTGGTAATGTCTATGAATCACACACAAAGACACCCGTATACAGTCCTGTCTTCTCCTCCTCCTTCACCTTCTCCTCGTCCCAGCTGGTATTCACACATTCCTAATTGGATTAACACACTCCAGCTTTAAGGAAGAGAGGAGAGAGTGATGAGAAGGAAGAAAAGGTGGAGGAGGAGTTAGGAAGACAAAATAGACAAGTGAGAATAGAGACTGAATCACCAGTGAAACTGAACATTGTACAGCTAGCAGTATTACACTGAAACTAATACATATGCTATTCTAAGCAGAATGAAGTTGTGAAGAGGGCTGGAACCCAGAATAACATCAGTGTTGACCTCTGCGCATTCGAGATACAAAGTGGACAACATCGACGCCTCCATGCTCATCTTCTGTTAGCAACAAAGTGTGAGCTGAGTGCTGTATATTTACCCCCTCGATCAGTGAACTGTAGGGTTCCAGTGGAACAGTGTTACAGGTTTAACAAATGAAGGTGTCTGTATGCTGATTACTCTAAAGCCATTGTTCATTCATTATACTGCTTATCTACTGCAGGTCATGGAGAAGCGGTAGCCAATCCCAGCTGACTTCAGGTGAGGGGCGGGGTTACACACTGGACAAGTGACCAATCTATCACAGGTCTAATACAGAGACACTGACACCTACGGGCAATTTAGCATAGCCAGATAACCTTATCTGCATGTCTTTGGACTGTGGGAGGAAACCAGAGCACCCAGAGGAAACCCACACAGGCACTGGGAGAACATGCACACTGCACCCAGGGATAAACCCAGAACCTTCCTGCTGTGAGGAGACAGTGATAACAACTGGACATCTGTACCAACCATAAGATTACTTCACATCACTCTCACAGACTGTACCAAGTCCCAAGTTGGAATTCCAAGTTGAGGGAGCATTTTCTTTGTCTTTTTCTGGTTGGAGCTCAGGACTTGTATAATAAATTAATTACTATTATAATAAGATAATTTTTAGTCAAATGTGCATTGTAGTATTTGGAGGACTGTGTTAAGTAAACTCATAAGAGAGAGAGGGGAGGGAGGGAGAGGGTTGTTTGTTCATGTTTTCTTTCATTTTCTGTTCATGATGTAAGTTCTGTTTACTCAGCTGTTTATTTTATTTCGTTGCTTTTCCATATCTATAAAAAAAATTATTATTAACATTATAAGTTACATTTTATGCTTTAGCAATATTGTACCTGCAGTCCTACCAATAAAGTTTACTGAATTGAATTATATTGAGAGAGAGAGAGGCAGTAGTGTGTGTGTGTGTGTGTGTGTGTGTGTGTGTGTCCCTCTCCCCCTCCCCCTACCCCCCTCTCTCCCTGTCTCTCCCTGTCTCTCCCTCTCCCCCTCCCCCCCCTCTCCCACTCCCCCTATCTCTCTCCCTCTCTCCCTCTCCCCCTCTCTTTCTCCCTCTCTCTCCCTGTCTCTCCCTGTCTCTCCCTCTCCCCCTC
>JAQQZR010001041.1:0-12217 GCA_030068235.1 Notoglanidium macrostoma | reverse complement strand
TAACTACCAAGTCATCTGTGGGTAAAAATAAAATCACACAAAACTCTATTAACTATTCATACAGCCTAGGCCAAAGTGGAATAAACAGGATAAAACATTAAATAAATTTAATAAGCCAATAAGATATCAGTGGGAAAATATGGATCTTCATCTTCAGGAATCCATCCAATTCTCTTTACCTCTTAAATGTAAAAATACACTATTTAGCCAAAATCATGTGGACGCCTGGAACTCGCACCCACACGTGGGCCTTTTACATCAAAGGAAATTGCCACAATTGTCTAGAATGTCTTTATACGCTTTAGAGTTAAGATTTCCCTCCACTGGAACAAAGTGGTCCAAAGCTCTTCCAGCGTAACAATGCCCGTCTGCACGACTCCTGATGTATAACTAATGTTCTTGTGACTGAATATAGAAATAATGAGTAATAATAAAATGAAAACTCAAACTAAAAATCTTCACTGGATTTAAAAAAGTTTTGGAAATGTTAATTTATTTCCTACTTGCATTAGTATGATGATAAAGGCCAATCCCCTGTACACTACCAAGCACGTGCATGGCACAGCTGATTTACACATGCAGGCACACACGAAACTTCATGAAAGTTCGAGTGCACAGACGTCTGCAAGCAAGAAACCAGTGATCAGGGTAAAGCCTGAAAAACAGAAGTGGATAGACTCACTGAAACCCACAGCATTGGTGACTCAGCAGTAAAGGCTCGGCGTTACAGCTTGGAAGGTTGGGGGTTCAAGTCCCAACACCGTCGAACTGTCACTGCTGAACCCTTGAGCAAGGCCTTTAACTCTCTTTGCCCCGGGGGCACCGTATCCTGGCCGAGCCCGCGCTGTGACCCCGACCTCCTAACAGGCTGGGATATGCAAAGAAGCGAATTTGATTCTGCAGTAATGTACATTTCCTATGACAAGGAAAGGCTTCTTCTTCCTTTTCTCTGTCAGCAGATGTATTGGTTTTACGGCACGGACAGACCGGCCTATCCTCCGTTGATCTGTTTTGTCATAATTTAATGATTAGTTTTATTTGTTTTAATTAATGGGTTGGTGTAGACTCGCTTTCTTTAGTTTTTTTATATTCATTATTTAATGTCAATAACATAAGATGACACCAAATTTTCTCAATGGTATTCTTAGCTCCTAGCATGAGGATGTGTTTTTGATAATGACTCCACTGCACTTCTGATAAGTCACTCTGAATAAGGACATCTGCTTAATGCAGTACAAATCATTAAAAAAATAGGCAATTTAAACTCGACAGTATATTCTATATACTAAAGTGAAGCAAGGCATCCAAATGAAATGATTGGAAGTCAATAAAACTGAGGTTTCCATTGGTTGGTCTTCTATGCGTAATTTACACACACACTCCGGAGAATGAGAAGGATACAAACATTTTTTCTGAATGTAGAGGATTTTCATGAGCACCTAATTTTTTGTGTAAACACTCATACTACTACGTTTGCATAAATCCGGCTTGATAAATGAGGTCCGGTTTTTTTGTTTTTTTTTTCCAGAAAGCTTGCCAGCTTTAGGGACGGTATCTCACAGAACAAAATAAAAAAAAAAAGTAATTTGGGCACTGAAAAAGGTAGATGTATTTTACTTCTGTTTTTTCAGTCACTTTAGCAGAAACAAGTTAACAGAGTGTGCATTTTATTAACATGATACTAATAGGAGATGCACTATTTGGTCTTTGCCCGACCTAAATACTGCCTTACTGAGCAACAAAATATCTGACCATCACACCTATATGTGGACCTGCCCCAAACTGATGCCACAAAGGGGGAAGCACATGGCATTAACTGGAACACTGAATCCTCATCGGAGATCACTAATGCTCTTTTGGCTGAACGGGCAAATTCCCACAGCCAAGCTGCAAATCTAGCGGAAAGCCTTCACAGAAAAGTGGCGGCTATTGTACCTGCAAAGTGGGCATTAAATCTGGACTGTGATGGTCAATAAGCACATATGAATATCAAGTGTCCACATACATTTTCCACATACATACTGTATGTCCACATTTTGGCCGTGTAGTGTATATCGAACTGCTGCTCCAACTGTCTCACGCAGACCACTCTGTGCACAGGGAAGTACACAGAAAACTGATTATCATGAGTATGTCGAATGAGTGCCAATCACTCATAAATGATCATGTGCACTGCACATCTGGTTTGTATTTGGCGTCACCCACAAAAATCCATAAAAGGCAACGCTTAAAACCTGAAATGGCAAATAAATGGCGTAGAACATTTTAGATACTAAAAAAGGTTACAGACTACTCTCGTAACTGGAGGTGAAAGTTATTTTGATTGTCCACTATGCCAATTAAAATGTATAATATTGTGCAACAGAGCAGCAAACGAAAGGCCAAAATCTGGAGCCGAATTACAAAAAAAGGGAATTAGGTGTGAATTAAATGAAGTGAAAAGAAAATGGTTTGACATGAAAACAGAGAAGAAAACAACATGTATATATAAAACAGGAAAGCATGTAAAATAGGGATAGGAAACAGGATGGCACGCTAGGCACATAGCAGGAGGTCACTTATCGCTCATTTAGTGCTGGTTCTAATAAATTGTTGCAGCGCATTAAAAAAAGATGACATGGAAAATGAAACAGACTTGCACACCACCTGAGCCTGTCCTCCTTTTGTACAGTGGTGAATAAATCCTTTAGCACCCAGTTTGATGAATTGTGCTTTTTGTCATACTTAAATGATATGATTAAATGCATATCATCCAACCCAGATTTTTCCCCTCCACACTGCCAGATGGCACCCTCGATTGAGGTTTTACCACTTCCTTGCTTATTTTCAGAGAAATGTCTGCCTGAAGTCTCACAGCCCACAAGACACACCCACTTCACAACTTGACGCACCCACTTCGGTACATGGTACACCCCCTGAGACGATGCGAGTCAACACCCGGAAGTACTGCTGAAAGATCCTAAGCTAACACACAACCCTAACCCTAACCCAACATTCAGCCTGGCATAGTGTGCAAAGTGGGGACTCCACGACGTGGGCGTGTCATGTAGCAGGCGACTCGTCAGTGCTGTGCGTCTGCAGTTAGACCTACCTGCTATAAAAAGCATCTGGACTCCTGGACACGCAAGTCTTGCTGTCATACTCGCAAGTTCTAGTTGTTTTTATCTCGGATTGCCTTTCTGTGAACAGCATAGCCTTGTTTTTCTCATCTCTGCCTTTTGCTTTGACCTTCAGGTTTTTCGTGCTTCCTCCGATTACTGGTATTGTGACATTACACTGTTTTCTGACTACGATTTGAATCTGTCTGCCTTCTCAAGTTTCTATGGTGATGACCTTGGTTATTTTCACCCTGCCACTTCTGTTAATCGGTTTCTGGCAAATGGACCTGTACTCAACCTCAGATAGCCCTTTGTTACAGATGGTTTTAAGAATGAATGATGGGGGTTGCCATCTTGTGAATATTGGAGGCAGGGTCTGTGCAGAGGAAGCCTTGGAGCCAGAGCATGCTCAGTAGACACTGCTGGTCAGACAGTGGGTCTGCCTCTCGCCTGCCCCTATTGGTAATGGACACTGTAGTTAACTCAAAGTGCCAAGTACAGCATTATTAGTTAATAAGTAAATATTAAGTACAACATATTAACTAAACCTGACAGTAATGTGGTCCATTGAACAAGAGCCACAATAAAGCTAGTCCAAATAAATTCCCTAAAGCAGAATACAAAGGCAGGTCCTTACCTCTTGTAAATACAGTAATACAGGATTTGTAGCAAAGGCTTTAAAAAATTCTCCTCACTAAAATCCATCATCTGAAGGGTTTTTTTTCTTTTATGCCTACAATTTACAAATCAAAGCATCTTCTGTATTTCAAACACTTAATGAAACTGAACAAAGCATGATTACTTTAAACATATTTCAATCATTGGACTGAAAACTGAACTATTTATGTATAGCTTTAAATGAAATTGGGGCCCCCGTTTTACCTGGGCCCCATACAGAAGTCTGCTGATGATATGTAAATAAAAATATACCTAAAAAAAAAATAACAAAAAAATAAAAAATAAAAAAAATAAAAAAATAACCACAGTGCTGTATTTATAAAACATTTATATAACATGTAAGTCTACAAATAACCTCACAAATCACCTCAGTTCAGTTGATCTCAGGTATTAATATTCTAAAGAAATGGACACTGTATAGTCACTCGATCATTATAACACATTCTCCTGACTGTGCAGCCCTTTGAAATAGCACTCCGTTACAACATCGTGCATTCAAGCGTAAAATAAAGCGTGGGCTAAATTTCCACCATATTCATTTTCACCATTAGATCATATTTCCCAGGATGACAGAAGCACCTCTAATCTGCAAGACAGTCATATGTCTACCACTGAACAGCTGACTCTCTGGTGCAGTCAGAACAAGCTGGAGCTGAATACTCTCAAAACTGTGGAGATGACCGTGGACGTCCAGAGGAATCCCCCCCAATACACGCACCCCTCCCCCACGCCAACAAAACTTGTCAAGAAGGTCCAGCAGAAGCTGTACTTCCTGCTTAGAAGGTTCCAGCTCAGGAAGTTCAACCTGGTGTCCTCAGGAGCTGCTGATCCAATTCTACTCTGCAATAATCCGGTCTGTTCTCTGCAAATCCCGTCTCTGTCTGGTTCGCTTCGGCCACCAAACAGGACAGGAACAGACTAGAACAGAAGGTCAGGACTACAAAAGAAATAATCATTAGCACCGGCCTGCCCCCTGTTCCAACTTATACATATCTGGAGTCAGGCAGGCAACATCACTGCAGACCCACCACACCCTTTACACACCCTGTCCCAGCTCCTCCCCTCCGGTTACACAGCGTTACAGAGCACTGTACGCCAAAACTACCCGACACATGAGCAGTTTCTTTCCTCGGGCCATCTCGCTCATGATTGGAACAGATTGGAACGTCGTGAGTTCCAATCCTGCTGCTGGGCCCTTGAGCACAGCTCTTAACTCTCACCCGATACATACTGAGGTATATGAACGGTCGTATCAATGAGATAAATGTAAGTTGCTCTGGATCAAGATGTTTGCCAAATGCCATATACACAACAGCAAATAACACAGTAGGTCCTTATTAAACATCACATGCTTGTTGCTTGTGTATGACGATCACAAAAAACTGCACGTTATGTTTGTTATTACAGTGAGGAGTAATTTTTTGAACAGCCCAGTGTGAGAAGTCGGTTTGATGCGGTGGGAAAGAACCCAGGAGGAAGGAGATAAAGAGATAGAAGCTGTTCTTTTAAAAATCTGACTTTTTTCACACCTTACCTTTCACAAACACAAATAACTGACTAACTAACTTACTAAATAAATAATTCAAATGAATCTCAACATCCCAGACCACACACAGGTGTACGCCACCATTCAGGATCCGCTTGTTGTCCAAGACTCCGCAGATGGCGCTCAACCACATCCATGCAGCCAGACTCGGCTTCCTTTAGGCTGTTTTCATGCAATCACAGGCTCATAATAATGTTGTTCCAAGGTGACAAGTTTAGCATATTGAAAATAACATCATATGAATGGCCTTGATAGAAATAAGCATGAATAAGATGCAACTAATTTGATACCATATGATTCACCCCATTACGATGCAGTGAGATTTGACACTGCGATGCAAAAGAATATGACGCTACGCAATTCAATACAGTTGCTCTTCCTGCTCCATGATAATCCTCCATGTGACTTGAGGAGGGTCTGAGATGATGAGCAGTAGAGATGATGGTCAAAAATTGGGTCACATTTCTAAATAATAAAGGCATAGGGCCGCTACAAATAATTATATATTAGTAAATCAGATTTTACCAATACAAAGACGTAAGAAAGGATGAATCCCAATTCCACCCCTTATTGTATCCAGTGCATGCTTCTTTAATCAGGGCAGTTACATCGTTAACTTTAATCAGTGCACCAATGTGAAACAGTGAATCTGATCATCTTTTGTATATTCATTTAATCTCATATATTCTCTTATTGTAAACATCTTCCAGCTGTCCAGTTTCTTGTTGTTTTTGTTACTAAGCTTCTGTGGTGTCTGCACTACTGTGAATTAGCCACCGCAGGCTCTTGTTTCACTTTGATTTGAATCACTTTTGATTCTTGTTTTGACTTTGATTTGCTCATCTTTTATTAATGCCTGCCCTTTTGCCTCCACCACTACCGGATATTTCCACAGTCTGTCATACTGACATGCACTGTAGTCAAAGAGCAAACAGTATGTGTGTTCACGGTGGACCTATCCTTTCCCTTTTACAGGATTTTGGTTTCGCTGTTGTTTTTCTGAATTTTCTGATATGTTTTTGGTTTGTTAATGTATTTTGAACTTTTGGGTCAGTTTAATTAACCCGGAAGTTCTAGGCCTGTTCCAGAAATATTGTAGAGAAGATTTGTGCAGAACAATATATTATGAAGAGGGTGAATAAGTCTTTTTGTCTCATAGTGAACTTTTGGATCTGGGTCACAAACACTTATTTTATATTTTATCAGAAGCACATAGACCAAAACCTTTCAGGGGTGTTTAAGTTGGCCTGAGGTTCCAGACAGGGAAAGCTGCAAATAATACCAACTTTCCTTTGATACCATCATGTAATACAATTTCTAAAAGCAAAGCTATGAGAACTGATAAGTCTATTCTAAAGGATATGTTGCTTAAAATCCCAATAGCAATATTTAATAAAAACATGCCAGAGGGCAACGAAGAGGGGGAAGCAAATAAATAAACAAACAAACATATAAATAAATAATTGGCTTTTTATCAAACAGAATAACAGCTTTCTGATCTTTTTGTTCTTTGCTGTTTCTGTTTGTTTGTTTGTTTATCTATTGTACCTGAATAGAAATAGATATTATAATGAAATAATGTACCTGAAGAAATATTTTTACAAATAACAAACACTAAAATATTATGGCAACACGATGGCAGACAACTACACAATATTAATGTAGGACGTCACAGCGGCGCGGCAGTAGCACGTCTAACCACGAGAAACTTTGCTGGACATAAAGGAATACTCAAAAACTGAACCTGCAGGATGACCTCTTGGAAACGCTACGCGTCCTCGGTTGCTACGGAAACCAGGCCTCCAGTCCTCGGCGTCGCCTGATGCCAGCGGCCGGGAGCGGGCGGGGGGGGGGGTCCGTGCTAGGCTAAGAGCTAATCCTAGCCGACCGCCCCTACCAACCATGGCACTTTCCAATGGCTGTTCTCTGGACAAATAAATCGGACTATATCCGACTGCAGCGGACTACCCAGCGCGAGTTTAGGGAGTGCCGCGTCATTGTTTTCACGGAGACATAGCTCAGCGACAGAGTTCCGGACGCCGCCACACAGCTAGCCAGGCTACCTCCAAACTGCACATTTCGCACCTCTATAATTTTGCACATCACATTCGGATTAGCGCTGCTCTGTCTTGTTTTTGTCTCGTCTTATGTCTGCACTGTTGGCATATTTGCACACTTTGCACTTCATGTTATTTTTGCCATGTTTGCACATGTTTGCATACATGCACTTTATGTTGTCTTCTGTTGCACACGTGCACCTTCTTTACATTTGTGTTGTCTTGTATGTAGCACCTTGGTCCTGGAGAAACGTGGTCTCGTTTCACTGTACCACATGTATATGTTTGAAATGACAATAAAGGCCACTTGATTTGACTTGACTTGATTATGGGGAAAATGATCAGGAATAATAATGGACTAAATAACCACTGAAAAGAAAAGTTTGGTGGAAAAACAGAATCTAACAGAATTTGACGGGCTGTTTGTTGGATTAGCTTAGAACTGCGTTTTGCACTAATTATATCATGCCCACTTACATTACCTGAAAATAAACTGAGCCATATCTTTGAATGAAAGCCGGCTATAGTAATAACCTCTGATTAAATATGATCTCCCAATGAAACCAAATTGGTGGTCTGATACATGTCGTGATGGAACTCTTGACTGATTATCATGGGCCTTTCATAGTTTGCTAGTACACATTGTCAAATATCTTTCAGTTTGTTTCACTATGACTAGCTCAAAATCTATTACTGCAGACTGCAGCCCAGACTCGGAGAGCTACAGTTCAGTCCATAATTATTTTGAGAGCGACACAATTTTGCCTCTGCACCACACCATAGTGGCTTTGAAATGAAGCAATCTAGATGCAACTGAAGTGTAGACTTTAAGCTTTAGTTTAAGGGGTTTAACCAAGAAAACTGCATTAAACAGCTAGGAATCACCACCATTTTTTACTTAGTCCCTTCATTTTCACAGGCCCAAATGGAAACCTGCATAATCATACTGTAAATATAAGGATTATTTTTAATTCTTGGATTCAAATCCTTTGTTGTTAATGACTGCCTGAAGTCTGGATTCACCAAATGCTAAATTTCCTTCCTTGAGCTGCATTGCCAGGCCTCTACAGCAGGCCCTTCAGTTGCTGCCTGTTTGTGGGTCCTTCTTTGCCTCGAGAAGCTCTCGGGTTATATTTGTGGTATATTTGGGTCATTATCCATCTGTACTGTGACGCGCCATCCATTTGTCCATTTGTCTGAATCTGAGCAGAAAGTATAGCTTTATATACTTCAGAATTAAGTAGCAGGTTTAATATATATACATATACATATACACACACACACACACACACACACACACACACACACACACACACACACACACACACAATATTAGATTAAGAAATGCTTAAATGCTGTTGGCACTATGGTGAGAGAGGCGCAGGGATCAATGGTGAGCCAAGCACCACAAGCAGAGTGCCCTGTTCTTGCAGCCTTTGTTTCTTTGTTGATTTTTTTAAATAAGGGTTATCACAGAACCGATAAGCGGAACCAAAATTATTATTAGTTTTTTTTAATAGGTATCTGGTACTTGGCATTTTGGATTCGGTTCTAATTTGGAGCCAAGTTTTGGTTCCCAACCCTAGTCTCATCATCAGTAAACACCAGTGACCCAGTTCCACTGGCAGCAATGCATGCCCATGTCCTATCATTGCCTCCACAATGTTGACAGATGACGTGTGCCTCTTTGGACCACATTTTGAGAGTTCTTATAAACAGCTACAATATGCAAATTTAACACTTGGACTTGACTTTTATATTCTCAATTTATTTATAAATGTTTTTATGAAACAACATGGAACCAGGTCACAGGAGCCATGAAACTGTCAATTGTAAAATTACTTGTTTTCCAGAATTCCAGAAATGGATGGATTCTTTGAAAAATGGCTTTAGTTCCTAAATTTTCATATTTTTGAACAAAGATATCTGTTGGTCCAGTGCATGCAGTGCCCCCCCCACCACACACACACACACACACACACACACACACACACACAGAAATCAATACCAAGAGATTCATTTTTGATAGATACAAAAAAAGTTATTTTGAGCAGACCTTTCTATAGAGCATCGCAGGGCAGTTTTTTAAATTATTGGAGACAGAAGAAGTGATTTACAGCAGTTTTTAAGGTCTAAACACTGGTCTGTTCTGCCATGCATTAACACTTCATTACTCATTCTGCACATGCAGGACAAGTGACAGGTACAAGGGGATTCAATACACCTGGCCAGGTGGCAGTAGGGTAAATGACAACTGCTGCAAAAAAGTGGAATTAGTGCTTACACTCAGATTAAATTGCTTGATATAAATCATTTAAGATATTTGTCTCCAGAGAATAGAGAAACCAGCAGCCACTCAGCATTTACTGATGTAAATACCCATCTGTCTTTGTGTTAATTGCAGTGTAGCAGCTACTCCGTTCACAAGCAGCTAAATCAACTTTAATTAGTGGCAAATCTTCAACACACTGATGCAAGTAAAATGCAATGCAAAATGTAATTACTTTCATTTCAGACACAAAGTCAGTGTTATAATCTTAAAAAAGCAAGAACCGAAGCAGCAATGCAATGAAGGTTTTGTGTTTCAGCATTTCAAAATAAAAACCAATACTGTGTGTGATGTAATTCATGTTTTTCACCAGTATGACAGCATTTTGCTCTAGCATGGAATCTTCTCCATAAATAACAGGGCTGGGTTTGAATCAGTACCTCCCAACAAGTCTTTATCTCCACCAACCTTTCCAACACTCCTCCAAGGAGCGAAGAATTCTTAGGCTTGGAATGATATTGGAAGGCATCCCAGATAAAGTTCACAAGCCAACAAACCGTTATTGCGCAAACAATTCAACTGAAGTGAGTAAAACTAAGGAAACTGAAGGTTAGTAAGAAGATCTGCAGAAAAGACGTATTTGAAAATGTTGAGTTACACATTCACTGGTGTGAGATAAAGATGGACCGCACTTCATAGTGAGTCTGTATAACAGATTTTATCAGCAGAACTGATAAAACCTTTCAAATGAGTGGGGAAAGGTATTCAAATTTATATCACAAAGCGACTCACCTTGACTTTAAAATACACATTTCTGTGCGGTCTGCGATGTTTCAGTGTCACCCAAATGCAGCAGTATGTGAATAGCATTGTGGGCTCTCATATAAATCTCCAGACTTATAAAGGATTCACCTCAGCCCTGCCCTCCAGATCCTTCCTCTGGTTCTCTCAGACACACACAAAAAGGCATTTGCTAAAACACCAAACTCCCCTTCACTCTGCATGTTTTGCCAGCGCTCACCTCAAAGTGAAGTTGAAATGATGTATACAAAAGAAAAGCCTTGAATCTCTCACACACAGATGCAGAGAAACAGAAGTGTTTGTTTGAAAAGCAGCATACACACTTTAGGTTTCTGACCAGCCTTGTCCTATCAAGCTGTTACGCATCAACAGGAGCACAACTGTTCATGTGTGGGATTCAACCAAAATTCAAGATTCTTTTCACAGCTCAGTAACCACCTGCACATTCATCTCTGCCAAGTAATGCAAAAATCTTAGTTATGACCTCTGGTTCTTTAGAAAGCAGGTTTTACTTCCAAGTCATTTCCAAAGTGAGTTTTAGGTGTTAAAGTCCTACTCTATTCGTAAGCATAGGTTTCGGAAGGGCATGATGGACTTCTCTTCAGCGTATCCTTGTTGCAGCTTGGTGTTTTCATTTTAAGTTGAAAAAAATCGCATACTTTTAAATGTCTACAGTTTAAATGAACACACTTTGGTGAATATTACACTGTAAGAAAACAGTTTGTTGGCTAGAATCATCTGATGCTGCATTATACGGCTTCATGAAAGTGAAGTGGATGCAAGTAGAAGTCAACTTTCCAAAGTGAGGCTGTTGGGCTGTTTTATATCAAATTAACTTAATGGTGTGACGGGCAATTTTAACCTTATTACCATAATGCCACTTATTGCACTAGTTAAGAGCACGAACCGCAGTGTCTAAAAAGGAATTTAAATGTTCAAAGTACATTTTACCAGTTTCTTTGGCAATGACACTAACATTAAGAATATTACTTTTAATCAGGGCTTTAGTGAAGGCTGAACACAAACAGCATTCATGGACCTCCTACATTTCTAAAATAGCGTTTATGAACCTCTAAATAGATTTTACACAATGTAAATTTGCTAGTTAGATTTTCATGTTGTTTTACCAGCACAAGCCATAATATATTCAAAATTGCATCACGTTATCTGCATTCATGGTATCTACACTGTGTGACCAATCACATTGTTACTAGAGGGTATGCACGTGAAGTCACTGTATGTAGCGGTCACTGCAGTTACATCTACTGAGTGGCAGCATTAGCGATCAGCTCGAATCCCATGAAAACCCAAACGCAAATAAACCCTACATCTAAAATGGAAAAGAGCTGTTGTGCTACTGACTGTACAGATTGGTTCAACAAGAAGGGTTGACTAGCGTTGTGTCTGGATTCTGCTCACTGACAGATGGATTTAGATCAATTTCTGAATCGTGAGAAAAGCAAGCCTCCTCCTGCTGATGCCAGCAAAAGATGATTGCTCAACCACAAAGCGAGCACAAAAAGCAAAACCAAACTATTACAATATATTATTGAAGTCTTTTTTTGTTAGTCATTCTAACTGGTTGATTCCATGGTGTTTTAGTTTGTATAATATTCATGCCTTTTCTCCATTTTAAACTTTGTTTTGCAGACAGTGGTGAGAACACAGAGAGAGGAGAAACCGAGAGAGGAACAGTGTGACCCAAATGAGGATGGGATCCCTTTTGAGTCTGGTTCCTCTCAAGGTTTCTTCCTTTTGCCATCTCAGG
>JAQQZR010001040.1:0-12217 GCA_030068235.1 Notoglanidium macrostoma | reverse complement strand
AGAAAAAAGAAAACGTAGCAGAAGGAAAAAAGTAAAAAACACTGCAGGAAATAAAATAATAGCGCAGAAGTACTAATCAAGACATGTGGTCCTAGTACTTCTGTCTCATCCAAATTAAGTAGAAGGAAGTTATTAAGCATCCATTGTCTAATGTACTTTTGATTTGGTATGATAATTCAGTGTAGGCATGTCTCATTAAAGTTCATCGAAGTCTTGTGTCCAGTATATGGTTTCACATACATACATCAAATGTGGGTCTCTCCTAACAGGAAGTGAGGTATTTATTAATTTTTTTTCTCAGTGGTTTTTCTTTATTTTCATTACATAAAATGCACTTCATGTCTTGAAGTAATGGACTGTTGTTCCCTTTTACATAGGTGATAGATACACTTAAATCTATCTAAGCTAAGGTTTTTGTTTGTTCTCCCCCCCCCTTAACTGGTGTATAAAGGGCTACTGTGGGTTTTCTGAGTTCTGCTTAAGGGTGTTGATCTGTGGGTCACTGAGTGATTTGAAATAATTTGTGTTCAGTTTTTGGGTTCTGGCTGCAAAATGTCATTTTTAAAGATACAAGTTTGAGATCAAACCCTGTCGTTTATCAGACCATTGTATTGTTTCTGCTCAATTTACACTCTTGGTGACTTCTCCTAAGGTGCTGGCATTTTAACTCTTCTTTGCATTTAAAATAAATAAATAAATAAAACAATTGTGCCTTTTTTGATAACATTTGAAATTCATCATTGAAATCCATGTGGGCTCAGAAGACAACCCTAGGTTTTTGAGATGCCATGAAAGGTTGTAGTAGAGACTTTTGTGTTGTCCATGTTTGCATCTCACCTAAATAAGTGCACGTTAGGAAAGTTAAATAATTTGGAAGCTGACCACCACATATGACTTGCCTGTGTCATAATTTTTCTTTTACTTAGAACTTGGAGCTGCTACTTGGGTATAAGGGATTCAGTGTTCCCTACACGTCCTTTACATTCCACATTATCTTGGTCAGACACAAACAAGGGATAGTATCAAAACTTTACACTTTTTCTTAGAAATACCCTTTCCTTTTCAGGGATCATGTTTGCCTTGAGGAGCAACCTATTCTATTATTGTTTCCCTGGTCTCCTAGCAATTTTAAGGAAAAATTAAAATTTTTCACTAAAGAAGAAATAAGTAAAACAATAGGGGCTGTGCTTAATGTTACTTTGAGAACCACAGATCACCATCTCCGCATGCTATGTTGCAAGGATGGAAACTCAAGATTGATTGAGACATGATTTAAACATGATTTTTCAAAATACAGCTAAACTTCCTACATCAAGTCTTTGAAGACTTTGTCATTGTTTTTGCTTAAGAGTTTTTATTTATTTATTTTTTATATCTGTTCCTACTTGTGTTGGGCATGATCTGATTAGTTGCTTTAATTGTTACCATAGGATGTAGTGGCTCCAGAGTGGGAGGGACGGGAACGGTCTGTTTTGTATGTGTTGCTAAAAATGTTTGCCATCAGTAGCAACACTCGTCTGAGGACCACAACTAGGATGCTCATCCTTAAGGTCAGTATATGGAACCTTGTGTTACTTTTATGGAAATTATGTAGATCTCTGCCTTATTGTAATGTATTTACTGTGGTGTAAGAGAGGGGACATGGAGGGTGGTGGTTGTAATATGCCACATCATAAATAATGTTAAAATTACTGTTCTGTTTTCAGGTTCTGAGAGAATGTGGTGCATTTGAGCACAACTGGAAAGAGTTGGAACATTGGCTGGATCATCTGCTCCAACTGGAGCCTTCTCAAAAAGAGACGGTCATCCAGTTTTTAGACTTGGTAGTACAATATACAATGGATCTCAATAACCATGGCATATTTGTCTTGCTAACCCCAAATAAATTATAGTTAGGGTCATAAATATTTGAACATAGACATTGTTATTATTTTACCTGTGTGCTATAGTATATTGGAGTTAAAATTAAATAATGAAGATGAGCTCAAAGTGCAAACTTTCAGCTTTAATTTCAGGGTATCCAAATCGGGGACAAAAGTAATTAAACTTTTGGCTGCTTAGCTGTTCTGTAAACGGATTTGTTTTTCCTTTAATCCAACAGAGATAGTAAAAACATTAGGTGCAGCCAAATCAATTATTTGGTACATACTTAAAAAGAAAGAACACCAAAAGATCTGGAAGTCCATGGAAAACAACTGTGGGGCATGATAATTGTTTCCCTGCTGAAAAAAAACCCTGTCACAACAGGTGGCCTGCTCACAGACACTTGTCAAGAGGCAGGCTACTCTGTGACAAAGTCAACAATCAAAAGAAGGCTTCATCAAAATAAATTAGGGGTCAATCAATAATAGGAGCTGATATTCAACATTTTTCCAGTTCCTGAAATCGGCACTCAAAATTGTTTCCTTGCCAATAAAAACATTTTTGCTTTGTTGGAACAATGCAGTCAGGCAGGTAACGTTCTCCTGGCAACCGCCAAACCCAGACTTGCCCATCTGACTGCCAAACAGGGAAGTGTGATTCGTTGTTCCATAGAACGTTTCCACGTCTCCACTGTCCAGTGGGAGTGTGCCACTCCATCCGAAGCTTGGCATTGGACTTGTTGTGAGGCTATCATGCGGCAGCTCAGCCGTGGAAACCCATTCCATGAAGCTCCAACCACAGTTTTTGTGCTTGTGTTGATGCCAGTGGAAGTTTGGAACACTTCAGCTATGGAATCAGCAGACTGTTGGTGACCTTTTCTGTTCCTAAAGGCTTCCACTTGCCACTAATACTAATACCACTTACAGTTAACCGTGGAATATGCAGCAGGGATGAAATTTCACTTGATGTTGATATATAAAATGTGTGTGTGTGTGTGTGTGTGTGTGTGTGTGTGTATGTGTATGTGTGTGTGTATATGTGTGTGTATGTGTATGTGTATGTGTGTGTGTATATGTATATATATATATATATATATATATATTAGTGTGTGTGTGTATAAGATGTTTATACATGTTCTAATATTAAACATTATTTTAGTGTTATGTAGTTAACTACATTTTTTTTATAGAATTTTCCATATTTCAGCATAAATATGGTCTAAAACCTCACAGATGTTCACACAAGCCCTAAAGGTAGATAAAGAGAACCCAATTTAAAAATGAGACACAGATTATACTTGGTAATTTATTTATTGAGGAAAATGATTCAATATTGCATGCCCATGAGTAGCAAAATTATGTGGAAACTACTTTCCAGTTATTGTTGATCAGTCCTGTATATCAATTTGTAGGAATTTTAGCCCATTTCTTTGTATAGAACACTACATTTCATGGACGGATGTTCTAAAATCTTCCATTAGAATTTGCTGGTGTAATTCAGAATTCCCTGTCCAGCAATGATGGCAAGCTGCATTGGCCCAGATGCAGCAAAATACCTCCAAACCATAATACTAGCAACCTCAATGTTTCACAGATGGAATAAGGTTCTTATGCTGGAATTCAGTGTTTTCCTTTTTCCAAACATTGTTTCTCATTTAAAATAAAAAGTTCTATTTTAGTGTCAGCCAGCCACAGAATTTTTCCGATAGCCCCTTGGCTTGTGATCTTTAGGGAACTGTAGATGGACAGCAGCATTCTTTTTGGAGAGCAGTTGCTTTCTCGTTGCAACCTTTCCATGCACACCATTGTTGTTCAGTGTTCTCCTGATGGTGGACTCATGAATATTAACCCTAGCCAGTGTGAAAGTGGCCTTTAGTTGCTTAGAAGTTAGCTTGGGTTCCTTCGAGACCTCACGGGCTATTTTACACCTTGCTCTTGAAGTGATCTTTGCTAGTTGATCACTACTGGAGAGGGTAGAAATGATCTTAAAGTTCCTTCATCTGTCTGTGGTTTGTTGGAATCCAAAATCTTTCTGAGGTCCACAGAACTCTCCTTTGTTCAGGTCATGTTACACTCACAAATGTGTTATGCAGATCAGACTTTGATCGATCCCTGTTTTTTAAATAAAACAGTAGTTGTACTTTTTTTTATTCTTAGTTTTTACTTTTTATTTTTACTGTTCTTTAAATTTGTTATTTGGCAGACACCCTTATCCAGAGAGAATTACATGTCTTATTTTTTTTTTTAACAAGTGAGCAGTGAAGGTTAAAGGCCTTGCTCAAGGGCCCAGCAGTGGCAGCTTGGCGGTGCTGGGATTTGAACTCATAACCTTCTGATAACTAGTCCTAGATAACTGGGGTACCACTGAGCTACCATAGACCTTAAATAAAATAGACCTATCAATAAAACCCTCAACATCTAATGGTCAGCCCACTGCTGGAAAACACTTCACATTAAATTTATCTGCCAATCCTAGAGCTTCACAGTTTCGCCACTCTCAGATGTGTAATACTGTATTGTTTTCCTCAATAAATAAATTACCAAGTATATTATTTTATATTTAAAATAAATGTTTTTGTTTAATTTGTTGTTTTTATCTATTTTAAGGACTTGTTTGGAAATCTGATGTTTTACGTCATATTTGCACAAATATAGAAAATTCTGAAGAGTTCACAAACTTTTAAGTACGACAATGACCTGGCACATACTTCGAAAGCAACCCAAGACTTTTAAGACAAAGATGTGGAATGTTCTACACTGGCAGTTAATTTTGCTGAAGCAAGAGAAAACAGGAACTGAAGGCAGCTGGTGTAAAGGCCTGACATTTGGTGTACATTTGGTGCCTTAAAAATATACATATATACTACATGTAAAGTGTTGTAATTCCTGCAGTGTTTGCCTGATTTAAATGTAAATACCCTTACATTACAGTTTACATTAAAGCTGAAAGTTTTTGAGCACTTTGACCTCAATTCAATGGGAGTAATTATTTAATCCTCTGCTGAATTTGAAAGTTTAAATTTGCTCACTTACAAAGAAATTAACAGTCTGTAATTTTTATGGTAGTTTCATTTTAATGGAGCGAGACAGAATATCAACCACAAATCCAGAAAAAGCACATGAAAAAAAAGTTATAAATTGATTTGCATGTTATTGAGAGAAATAAGTATTTGATCCCCTACAACCCAGCCAGAATTCTGGCTTGCACAGATTGGCTGTGTGCTGATGTGGGTACAATGTGTACAGTCAGTCACTCAATTAATTACAGATACTCCTGATCTCAACTCATTATGTGTATAATGCACACCTGTTCACAGAATCAATCTCTTCCATTCCTACATCACCACCATGAGCGAGACCAAAGAGCTGTCAAAGGACATTAGGGGACAAGATTGTAGATCTGCTCAATGCTGTAATGGGCTACAAGACCATCAGCAAGAAGCTTGGTGAGAAGGTGACAACAGTTGGAGTGATTATTTGGAAATGGAAGAAATATAAAATGACCATCAATCGCCCGCTGTCAGAAGCTCCATGCAAGATTTTGCCTCATGGGGTGAGGATTATCATGAGAAAGGTGAAGGATCAGCACAAAACTACATGGGAACAGCTTGTGGTAACACACTACACTGTAATGGATTGGAATCTTGTAGCACCCGCAAAGTCCCCTCTCAAGAAGGCACATGTACAGGCCCGTCTTATGTTCGCCAGTGAACCTCTAAATGATTCAGAGAAGGCTTGTGAGAAAGTGCTGTGGTCAGATGAAATCGAGCTTTTTGGCATCAACTTGACCCACCGTCTTTGGAGGAAGAGAATGTTGAGTATGACCCAAAGAACACCATCCCCACATTCAAGCACGTAGGTGGAAACATTATGCTTTGGGGTAGTTTTTCCTGTAAGGGTACAGAACGACTTCACCAGATTGAGGGGCCAATGGACAGGGCCATGTACTGTACAATCTTGGATGAGTACCTCCTTTCCTCAGCCAGAACACTGAAGATTGGTTGTGGACGGGTCTTCCAGCATGACAATGACCCAAAACATAACGCCAAGGCATCAAAGGAGTGGCTAAAGAAGACGCACATTAAGGTCATGGAGTGGCCTAGCCAGTCTCCAGACCTCAATCCTTTTGAAAATCTGTGGAGGAAGCTTAATCTTGGAGTTGCCATCCGGCAGCCAAGAAACCTAAAGGATTTAGAGAGTTTCTGTAAAGAGGAATGGGCCAAAATCCCTCCTGAGATATGTGCAAACCTGGTGACCATCTACAAGAAATGTCTTACTGCTGTGCTTCCAACAAGGGTTTCTCCACTGTCATGTTTTACTTGTTAATCAAATACTTATTTCTCTCAATGACCCTCAAATCAGTTTATAACTTTAATGTAATGTGTTTTTTCTGGATTTTTAGTTAGTATATTTTCTCTATCCCTTAAAATGAAACTAGCATAAAAATTAGAGAATGTTCATTTCTTTGAGCAAACTTACAAATTCAGCAGGGGATCAAATAATTATTTCCCCCACTGTACATTTTCATTCATATAATCAACATACTGTGGTAGACCTCTGAAATAATACCTTGGTGCCCAAATGTTTATAGACCTGATTGCATAACAGTGTTGACCAGTTTTAACAGGTGTGTGTGTGTTTGCTGAGATGCAGGTTCTGATGACCGTGGTGGTTAACCCTTACATTTACATGGATAAAGTAACCGTTATGGTGCAGAAGGCTGTCTCTCTTCAGGCTAAACTTCGAGGCCAGGAAAGGAACACCAGTTGTATTCCCATATCACGTATTGATGGTAAGTTAAAATACAGTTTCACAGGCATTATGCATCAGGTAAAGGTTCAAATAAGTGTTCAAATAAAACTCATTTGTACTTTAATATACAATGTGCAGGTTGTACTGTCAATACTTGCTCTAGTAATTTGACTTTCACCATACCTAATTAGTCATCATGAGTTGTATCACCAGGAAAGTTCAGAAGTGTTATACTTTTACTGCCTAACAGATGTGCCTGGTGTAATCGATGTCATAATAGAGGCTAGTGAAAGGGATGCTGACAACATGGGGCTATCTCTTACTGATGAGATCATAGTCCAGGTATTCCCTTTCAGTGCCATTGTGCCTGCTGCACTGGAGACACGGAACAAACAACAGGCTGCTTTTATAGAAGAAAAAGGTAATCTGGAAAATTTTTGTAGTTATTTTACAATTGAGACAATTGCTCTTTGTGTATGATACATAATTATTAAAGTATGCTTTGAGGTAGGCATGTTATTCTTTTAATAGAATTGAATTGTTTTGAAAATCATGTAGCTGTGAAAGATCCTGTAGTGTCGGGGCCTTTATTCTTATTTTAATTCTCTCAGTAAGACCTGATTTTAATTGTTAATTTATCCTCACAGTTAATTTGTACCACCATCTTACATTTATGTACAGTACTGTAACTGGAAATGGTGCTTTAGGGTGGGCTGTTTTTTTGCAGGGGTGCTGTGTGAGTACATGTGTGTGGTACTGTGTGATATCCTTCACTCACAAAGGGATCCACTAGCTCTGTGTTTGACTCTGCAAAACTACGATACAGAGCTTCTCACTTCTGAGAAATTTTCCCCACCTCATTCCTCTATATCAGACTTTCATATATATTACTTTAAATGGCTCACCCACCTGCATCAGAAAACACAGGTAATGCATTTTATACACAGTTATAAATTATTTTAATGTTAAGAATATTACACACAGCCTACTGTACTGTCCCCTCCGAAAGTGGTTTTTTTTTTTTTTTGCTGTATACTGAATACATTTGAGTTTGAGACGAAAAGATGAATGGTACAATGGATAAGAATTTCAACATTCATTTCTTGATATTTACATTTAGATCTGTTAAACAACTTAGAACATGTCACCTTTTTTTGAACCCACTTATTTTTCAGGAATATCAGAACATATGACTAATGGGTGTTTCTTGTTGCCCAATTGTGCCATACTAGATTGGTTGTTTAAAGAATTAATAACTCTTAATATCTAAGAAAAATGTGTAAAATGATTTACTCATGATCTAAAATATACAAACTCATCTGTTTAGCATGGTGGAGGTAGTTTCATTGCTTGGGCTTACATGGCTGCTTCTGGAACAAGTTGCTAATCTTCATTGATGTAACTCATGAGGGTTGCAGCAGATTGACTTCAGTGTCTACAGAAACATCCTCTCAGACAATACAGAGATATGCATCCAGTCTAATTGAACTTCTTCATATAGCACGACAATGACCTAAAACACACTGCTAGGACAACAAATGACTTCATCAGGTGGGAAAAGTGGAAGGTTTTTGACTGGCTAAAGCAATCACTGGAACTTAACCTAATTATGCTCCTTTGGGTTAAGGTCTAAGCAAGGCAGCAAAGTGGCAATATATACATATATGGCTGATACTGATAATATAAACACCCAAACAGATATGAGAGCATACTTTTAAGTCAGTAAGATACTTGCAGTCTTTCCCAAATGTGTTGTACAACACAGTCTCTGGAGATACCCCTTGGAGGAGGAGTGAAACGTTCTTACAGGTGAGTAGTCTGCTGATGCAAAGACGGAGGAGTGTGGTAATGTCTGTGCAGTCTGGAAATATGCTGAAAAGTCTGTTTAATCCCAACTCGATAAGTCCATGCGTGAGTGCAAAGGTCCCCATCTTCCCGATAGGGCCGCAGCTTATTTACAAAATACTTAAAAATATATATACAAGGCAAGCTAACTTACAAGATTCTGCTATTATATGGTCCTTAATGATGAATGTACCCAAAGGATTTTATGTGCAGGGTCACATATTTTAGTATAATTGCCAAAAGATTGGGTGGTCTGCCAGCAGCATGTCCTCAGTTGTGTAACATGTCTAGATGAAAATCTCAGGAAATGAAATCTGAAGTTCTATCCATCATCTCCTATCAAACCTTTAATCTCAAAACCAAATTGTGAATAGCAAAAGAATCAGCCTTGCTGAGGGGACTGTATATAAATGTGTTTCAGATTGTGTTTCCTGCCTCACCAATTGATTTAGATCACTTTGCTGTCACACATTCTTAATGAACAATTGCATATGTTGGTCTTTGTTAATCCAAAACTCAAAATACTTACTAACTCAAAATCCAAAATATTTACACCACCTACAGTTCAGCCTTGTGCAGTATCCTACGTCTCTGCCTGTTTTGGATTTTTCTGCCTACTTAAAGGCAAGCTACTGTGAAGGACCAGGCAGTTTCCTCCAGGACTCATTCTGGAAAGGCCTAGAGCAATCTTTGTCCACCTTAAAGTTAACGGAGTTTATTGGGGCTGTCAGTCAAACCCTGATCTATCTCAAATCTTTTGTGGAGACGTTCAGCTCGGTAACTTTTATTTTCCTACAAGAATTAATCTCATGCCTAAGGTTAAATCCAGCTTTGGAAGCCTAATTAAACCTCCAACTACAGTTTTAAATTCTTTACGAAACTCTTCAGTTTAATTTTACTTTCATTAAACTCATTTTATATCAATAGAATGTAGTTTACTAATGCAGATTATTTTTTGTGTATAGGAAAAACCCTTTTAATGCAGTTTTTTCCCACACCTACATTGGTATAGCTCCCTGGAGACCAAGCAGGCGAGGTGGTGGGCTGTATGCTGAAGGTGCTACGTGCTCTGTTTCTCAAACTATACAGCATAGATGAAACCCCACCCACCAAGTTGGAACCTCAGGAGGAGGAAGATTTTTTTCTGGATATGAATTTTACAGCTACTCAAGAAGTCAACAAGGAGCAGGTACAAAGGTTTTTATTAGTTCATTGACAACTAACATTTTAATTTATATAAAATGTTTATATGAAAATCGTGCCTGCATCAGAGCACAAACTTAATGTCATTATATTTTAGTCCAAGTAAAACACTAAAAATCGCTCCATGCTTCTCTATCAATGATGCTTCTATTGCACTGAACCAGATATGTCACTCATATTTCCAGTTCATGGTCACTAAAAGGTTTTGCGTAATAACAAAATTTTGCTTTATATCACAAAACATGACACTTGTTTCTTTTCTTCTACATATTATTTTTCTCCTCCAATGTCTGTTTAGGGGCTCTGTACATTTTACATTGTGTTGCAGGTAACTATAAATAGGTAATTAGAAGAAATCGCGTTCATAAATTAACCATAAACTAATCTTGACTGAGCACAATGTGCAGGAAGACTGATGTTAAATCATGGTTGAAGTGGGGGTTTTCCATCATTTAGTTTGTTTTATTTAGCTTTAAAAATTTAAAGTTTCATGAATAATACAGTTATCTACTTTCTGCAGGTTTTACTTGTTGCATTCAGGTTGGTGTTCAACCATCCAGTTTTGCAGCAGTGGTTCTTGGCAATGGAACTGCGAGTGATGCCATCACACACACTAGACCCGGAGAGAGTGAGGCAGCTCTGTGATCAACTGACACAGGGTGTGCTTAGCCTACTGATGTCCTGTGCTGATACCCTTAGAGCTCTCCATGCCCTGGAGGTCATCTGCCCTTACTTGTCAGCCATACAGCAAGCTTTGCTCAGTGAACTACAACAGAGCAACAGGTATGCCTTCGTAATCCTCAGCTATCACATGGATTCTCTTAATAATGGAGAGTAAATTAGATGTACAGTTGCAGTCAGAAGTTGAAATGAATATATATGGCAATATATGGCTTTCAGTGATTTCTCTGAACTGTTATTTTTCTCAGGAAGAATGATTCTACATCTTTAATAGAACATGTTTTAAAAATTTATCTAGGGTTTTCTGAAATCAACACAGCATCAAAATTATACGTACATAGCCAAAAAACAGACATACACATACTTGGATTAGTAACTCTGGTTCTGAAAGTTCCAAAAATGTCTTAACTTGCCAAGGTCTCTTGTTACTGCTTGAGATTGACTACACATGGTAGCTTCTCTGTAACATATAAAGTATTCATTATACTCCACTTCCTAAGTTAATGGAAGGTGGAGCAACTTTGCCAAAGTCTGGAAGAAGACCCAAACTGTCAACCTCAGTTGAGAAGAAATTGTTCAGATGGTCAGGAACCTTCAAGGCACAGGTCTGTATGAATTGGAAGCGGCTGGAACATTGTCCACAGTCAAGAGAGGTTTACATTGTCTTGTACATTGTCACCCCTTCAAGCTTGACTAAAGTTTGCAGCTGACCACATGTACAAAGATAAAGCCTTCTGGAGATAGGGTTAAATGGTCAGATGAAAGAAAGATTGGGTTGTTTGGCCTCAGTGACCAGCGGTACAAAGGAACACTGTAAAAACTGTTAAGCATTACCTGGTGGTGGTAGCATCATGCTCCAGGGCTGTTTTGCTACCAGTGGAACTTGTGCTTTTAAAAAGATGGATGGAATAATAAAGAACTTCATAATTTTTCAGCATATCCCCAAACCATCTGCTAGATGGTTGAAACTTGAACACAATTAAGTGTTCCAACAGGACAGTGATCCTAAACACACATCAAAGCTGATTGTGGAATGGATACAGCAGGCTCACATTAAGCTTAAAACAAGTCCTGACCTCAACCCTATTGAAAATATGTAGACTGTGCTTAAAAATTGTGTTGTCTCAGAAAGCACAAATTTAATTGAACCAGTTCTGCCAAGAACGGTGGGCAAATGTCCAATCAGAATTCAGTCAGAAGCTTGTTGATGGCTACCAGAAGCATCTGGTAAAGATGAAACTTGCTAAGAGTCAAGTCAAGTGGATTTTATTGTCATTTCAACTATATACATGTAATACAGTTTACAGTGAAACAAGACAGCGTTTCTCCAGGACCAAGGTGCTACATACAAGACAACACAAAAGTACAAAAATATGTACATGTGCTACAGTAGAAGACAACATAAAGTGTATGTGTGCAAACATGTTTAGACATGGCAAAAACAACAGATTTTTTTTTTTTTTTGGGTGTGTATATATGCTTATGTCAGTCCAGTCCCTGGGTGTTCAGGAATCTGATAACTTGGGGGAAGAAACCACTACAGAATCCCTCTTCATTTCAGGAGGAAAATGGTGAGCTTCACCTCTTCATTTCAGGAGGAAAATTGATATTTCTAATAAAATACGAAACTCACAACATACGAGATGACGATATGAATGGTCATTCTGCAATACGATAATTTCTCCATATCTCCACATTTCTCCATCCTATTTTTATTTTTTATACTCTATTTGTTCTTAAATATTCTAATTTTATTATTATTTCATTGTAGAGCACTTTGGGAAAATTCTGTTGCTTGACAACACTTGAAGATGACACAGATCACACAGACAAGAGTGAACAGTGGTATAGCTTTTCAACATGTAAGAGACCTG